>JAJHUR010075911.1:0-11329 GCA_027495735.1 Lutjanus campechanus | reverse complement strand
ACTTTTAACTGTTCAACTATTTCAGATCAAGACTGTTAGATGTTTGTCCACTCTAATATGCTTTAATTGATAATAATACTATTTTGGATTAATTTATTAGGAAAGTTGTTTGACCCTCTTTCATGTTTTCTCTTTTGTTGATTTCCTTGTACCTCTTTATTTCTCTCCTCTCACCCGACTCTTCTTCCATCCGTTACTCCCTCCTCAGTGAGGCAGACATCCCTCTGGACATGGGTGTTTTTAGCTGCAATTCTCCGCAGCCGGCAGAATCAACCCGAGTAGACACTCCAACCCAGGAAATTGTCAGCAGCTCACAGTCGACGCCGCCTCCCAAGAAAAACAAGGTGGGTCACAGAGATGGTAGACGAGAATTTACTGTATAAATGGACGATTGTATGTTAAAAACTGCTGGATGCAGCTGGAGCAGATTTTTACTTCCTCAGAAAGATTTTTCCTCTTACAACAGTTTAAATGTTGATAAATTCAGATTTTTCTTTTAATAGAGAAAAGAAAACAAACCCTGATCACTCTGTACTAACTCTTAGTGTAATTGTGAGTCTGGTTTCAGTTCAGTCAGAGATTTCAGTTTCCTAACCGTGACACTGTTTGTGTTTCCAGGTCAACGTGGCCACCCAGTGTGACCCCGATGAGATCATCGTCCTGTCAGACTCAGAGTGACCCTCCACCTTTGTCCTTTCACCTGACTGAACTATTCTTCCACGTGTCACCTGTATTCTGGGGCAGATTTTCCAGAAAGCACGTCTTTCTAAGGATCGTCCTCGTCTGCTGGCTTTGCAAAAAGGAAAAAAGGCTCAACCCCCCCCCCCAATTCAGACTTGTGAAATCGCTGAAATATGATCTAAACAGTCAAACTTTTACCAAAATACACACAGCAGCCATTCATAGGTGTGGACGACAGGGAAAACTATGAATTTAGTACCTCATGTCACTTGATTAAATCTCACCAAACAAAAGCCAAGTGTTTTTGTAAAAGGACTTGAATAAAATAATAACCTAACATTTGACAGAAAGCTGTTTGAATGGGACATGTTTTTTTGGAAAATCAAGTTTTTGACAGCTTTCAGTTTCAGTGAGCAGAGACATGCTGGCTCATTGTGACCCCGGCTGTCTTCTTTTTTGTTTTTGGGTGCAGTAAAGGTCTGAATCTGTCGGGTGATCCAAGCAGCCAAACTGCTTCCGCCGTGTTTTTCTTGCCTTCCAGTGCAGCACTACTAACGTGTCTCACGTCCAGGTGGTGGCAGCCTTGAAATTCTTTTTGTTTGTTTTTTTTTTGCTGCTCTGAACACGGAGTTGAAAATCCTTCTCTTGGGATTATTGTCCCTCCACTTGAACTGTCATGTGGTTTAGATAAGAAACCAGTGCCTGAAAACATGAGCTGTGCAGTCGGACTCGTGGCCCCGGACGGGCTGCGTTAGCTCACCGCCACTTTGTTTACATTTTTATAATTCAATCATATTTTTGTCACAAAGAAAAAGGGAGGGAAGTTGTGTTCTGTACTGAAGGACTTTGGAGAGGACATTGTTTTATTTGCCGTTGCTATTTATGCATTGATTTAGTGAGCCGTGTGGTGGTGTGTACATTACTTCTAGCGAATGTTTGGACTGCAGCAGTGACATGTTTAGTTTTTTTCCTTCTCTGTTTCTCCTCCAAACATTTCTATTTTCAGGTTTATAATAAAGTAAGTTTCTATTTTTATTCGGATGAATGTCTGCTGCAGGATAGCTGAATAGTTTCCAAATAGATGTTGTTTTGACACAAATGTTTGAAGGCTAAAGTGAGCAATAGTCTGTATTTTTCTTATTGTCAGCAAATCCCATCATAAGACAAAAACTACTGATGAATTGTTATGAAACTAGTTATCAAAGCCTTTAATAGTTTACTCCTCTGGACCATCGAGCACATTGTTTTCCACAAACTATTTAAAATGCACCATTAAGCCAGACTGTCACAGTGAGGGACAGTTATTTCTTTATAATCAGCGTGGACTCAGTCCCACATTGCTCCTGGAAATAGTCACTAGAGTGATTATTAATCTGTTTTTCAAACAAAAGCACTATGTGCTAGGGGTTATAATCTTAAAATTTGGATCTATCAATAATTATTTCATAATCACATAGTAGCTCCCTGAATTGGATTCAAATAGTGAGATGCTAAGAGATTCCCACCCTTATTATTTACTCCTTCTTGAAGACTTGCTGATAACTACAGTATCTAGTTCTTTTAGGAAATTACTGAGCCTTTGTGTTTAGTTAAACTATGTTTGTGACCCATTTTTTAAAGATTTACTTTTTCAGTAGGAACCAAAGGGTCTGAGAGCAGGTGAGTGAGTTAGAAAGTAGTGAGTGTAGAGATCAGAGAGGACTAATCTATTGAAGGTTTTGGTTTTTGCACTGGATTTGTTGATATGAAGAAAACTACAGAACAATGCCAGCCTCCTCCTATAGAACAAAAATGTTGAGTCATGATTTTGTCACATGATGAATTCTGAGCCGCCGCTCAGGCCCGATAACTACATTTATTCACCTGGTCGTCACTGTTCGATCAAAACTCTCCACACTAGTTTTTTGCTTAAATCCAAACAAGTTCTGCTGCAATAAATGACACAAATGTGGCTCATTTAAAGGGACAGTTCACCCCCCAAATCAAAAATACATTTCATCCTCTGACCTGTAGTGCTGTTTATCATCTAGATGGTTTTGGGTTGAGCCGCAGGGTTTTCGAGATATCTGTCGTAGAAATGTCTGCGTTCTTTCGATGGAACTAGATGTTACTCAGCGTGTGGTGCTCAAAGCTCCCAAAAAATGCTTCTGGAAAACAAATTATGACCTGGTTACACAAGATAATCCACAGACCATGTTGCGAGCAGTTTCATGTTCTTTCTACTGACGTTACAGCTCAGTGGAGTTTGAGCCTCTCCTCCATGAGCAGATGCTCGCTTCCTTCTGCGATGTGATTCAGTGAACAGGTGTAGTTCAGTAGACGGAAGGTAGTTCCCACATGAAACTGCTCACAACAAGGTCTGTGGGTTATCATGAGTAACCAGGTCATGGTTTCTAAAAAGAGACACTGCTGGTGTCGGTTTGAGCACCACAAGCTTGAGTACCATTTAGTTCCATTATATCTGAGAGAAGGCAGATACCTCTGCAGCCAACTCACACTGAAAGCTATCTAGAAAGATAAAAAGCACCTAAGGTAAAGGAAAAATATGTATTTTTGTTTTTCAGGGTGAACTGTTCCTTTAAGGATCATAAACACACACAAGTCTGATGACTAAATCTTTTTAAAAAATTCAGTTTTTATAAACAATGTGAGAATAAAATCCAGATTTATTCTGACACACAAATAATCATTATTTATAGTTTTTAAAGCTGCTTTTCCCTTCTTGCTCCTCATCTTGATACCCTGCGTATTCACATAAATTTAGTCATTAGGGTTGATATTTCTTCATCCCTGCCATGTTTAGAATAAAGTTTTGTTTTTTTAGTTGTTGCAGTGTTTGACAGTGCTGCACTTCACATCTCCACCATTTGAAGAATGAGATTTTTTTTGTGATCAGTGTGTATCGCGCCCCTTTATTATTATTATTATTATAATTAAAACTCTGACTTGTCGTGCTGGTCCCCATGTGATAGAGCACTAGTGTCCTGATGGGAAACATCTCAGTTTTTTATCCTTTTACAAACCACTGTTTTCGTCTTTTTCTCCCGAGTCCTTTTTTTAATATTAAATTCAAGAACACGGGTGAAATGATATTTCGGGGTAAAAACTCTTTTTCAAAATGTGGACCTGGAATGTAGTTTTATCGTAGCTACGACCTGTCGGCCTCATTTATGCAGAGGAGTGATCCATCTTTCACTGTGAATTTTTTTCTTTTTCATTTTTGATAATAAATGATAATTTTTTTATAAACAGCCTCTGTGTTGCTGATTTGGATTTTTACTTGTTCTACATCGTTTTTACAGTATTAAAAAAACAGCTTGATGTCATAAATCATACCTCGTTTTAACCTACAAAAATAATTTATAGTTTTAGTTAATGAAAGCACAGACCTGAATCTACCAGACGTCACCTCCAACATTTCGTGCACTGGTTCCCTTCCCCCACTAGGGGTCACCAAAGCTTCATGGCGGGGAGTAAGGTCTGCTCGACCTCATGAGGTGTTAGAAAACTTAAAATAAATAAAACAAATTTCCTGAACACAAGCTCTATTCACAGAGCCTAAAAAGCCTCGTCCTGCAGTAGAAAAGCACGCAGTTAAAACAACAAAAGAGCCAATAGAATAGAAGTGTCGGGGAGAATTTGTCCAAAAAGAAGCCTATAAAATATGTATGATTCAAAACTAAAAACAAAACAAAACAGACAGAATTGTAAAAAAAAGTTTGTAAAAATATGAGTAAAAACAGTTTTACACAAACGTCCTGCAGTTAGTGCATTCACTATGTGGGTTAATTGTACATTTTATTAGTTGTTCTGTACTGTTTTTGTTTGTGGCATTGAATATAACATGAATTATGCATAAAATATGTCACTTAGTCAGGAGTCATCACGAAAAAGTTTGGGTATCAGCCATAATGTGACTGATCCACAAAACTGCTTTGTCTGTTTCCTCTATCACTTCCATTTATTCCGTCCATGAGGCCCATCAACTCAGTGTTCAGCACCATAGAAATCCCTCTTCTCATGTTTCTTTTCATACAGATGTTCCCACTGAGCTCCCTGCAAGTGAGGTGCACAGATTTTAAATATGGATAAAATCAGCAGATGCCCTGAGTTGTGAGATTAGGAGAGAAAAAGCTGGATCATTGCATATGTATTTGTAACTTTTTTTAAATATGAGGAAAAAACAAAACAAAATCAGTTTTACTGTATGTTATATTCAGATTATTTTCTACTGCTTCACCTTACCACCAGAAAGCCTTTTCCACTGGGAAACTGAAGCTGTCGTTTTGCTCTCTCCTTTGCCTCCAGACTCCATCAACAAAAACAGTAATTTTACTTGACAGAGCGAATTTGAATTGCAAATCAATTATTGTTGCCTCTTTAAAGGATAACTTCGGTATTTTTCAACCTGGGCCCTATTTCCCCATGTGTATGTGTGTGTATGATTGACAGCTGCGACTCGTTTTAAAATTGGTGCGGTATTGAGAGACGCGCATACAGCCGCCAGCTGCGAAACGAGTTATAACGGTAGATATCGGGGCAAAGTGGTCCGTCAAAGTTTGTACATTAAACGTGCTTTTTTCGCCACAGTCCAGCTCACATCACCAGTGTAATCTCTGTCAACAACATGCAAGCGTCTCTCTTACCGTTCACTCTGTGACGACATCTCACAGGATCTTTGCTTTTTGAAGAATGTCTTCGTTGCAGTGAGTGGAACAGCTGTTTTCTTGAGGTGTGCTTGGTGAAGTGTTTCAGGATGGGATGTCTTCTCTTCTTGGGCTGGCAGTAGTCATCTTGAGAAAAGTGCACGCAGACTGCAAGACGCAGTGTCTGGACAGGAGCGTTAGCATCCAGTTGTAGCACAATTAGCCACAACTTCAGCATGTTGCTGTGCGACAAAGTCAGCCTGTAAAAGCTGTACAGGGTGTTGCACGACATCCTGCTCTTGCACTTCGATGACGCAAAAACACGAACCATTGTTTTCAATAGTTGCAGTAAAACTTTCAACTGAACTCCGGGACAGCTAACTCCGCTCTGAGGGGCTCTCAGCATGACTCCTGTTTTCTTCCAGCAACAAACAAAGATCCCGCGAGATGTCGTCACACACAGCAAGCAGTAAGTGAAGCATACTGTTGACAGAGATTACACTGACGATCTGAGCTGGACTGTGGTGAAAAAAAGCACGTTTAATGCACAAACTTTGACGGACCACTTTGCCCCGATATCCACCGTTATAACTCGTTTCGCAGCTGGCGGCTGCATTCGCGTATCTCAATACCGCAGCTATTTTAAAACGAGTCGCAGCTGTCAATCATACACACACATACACATGGGGAAATAGGGTCTAGGTTGAAAAATACCGAAGTTATCCTTTAACACTTAAAGTGACAGAATTCCAGAAGTACTGGACTGATCATTTTGACCTTTGACTTCCAAACTCTGTTGTATTTAT
Source organism: Lutjanus campechanus (assembly GCA_027495735.1). Lineage (NCBI taxonomy): Eukaryota > Metazoa > Chordata > Actinopteri > Lutjaniformes > Lutjanidae > Lutjanus > Lutjanus campechanus. The sequence continues at coordinate 5,196 of JAJHUR010075911.1, read as the reverse complement.
TCTGTTAGTTCATGTTTTTAAAAGCGAAATAACATCAAATTTAAAACAAGTACAAAAATAAAACCAACAAAAGTTTGAAACATTACTATTTGTAATAATAATTGGAAATCGAGGCCACATGTTACGTTTTATTGACAGACGACGACGTTGCTAAACAATCAAGATGAATCTCCAATTGTGCAAAAAGTAATAATATGCCAGCGGCAGTTTCCCTGGGGTCAGTATGACCGCTTTTGGCCAAAGTAGGTAAAAATTATCACATTTTCTTTTCCATTTGTGTAATTTTTATATATATATGTATAAAAAACATTTTAAATAAAAATACAGACACTTTTAGAGAAGTCAGGTACCAGCAGTACTGTATGTTTTAATTGAAGTAAGTAACTTTCTAGACTTGAACAAAGATAAAAGACAAACAATATTCGCACCAAATAATTTATTAATCCATTATTTTCCATACAGGTCAGAGGTGAATATTGATGTACTTGTAGTTTATTACATTATTAGTACCACTCAGGATTTACATATAAAATGTCTCGACAATTTTCTGTTCAACAATCAACTGGTCAATCAGAACACGTGTAAGAAGAAGTCGTGTGACAGTTTGTGAAATGTACAAAAATAATTAAAATACCTCCGTCTAGTTTTTCTACACGGACTCCTCCGTCTCTACTTTCCCTTTATGAAGGAATGTTCAGCTCCAACTCGTTCAAATAAGAGGAGGTGCAAAAGAAAACATGGCAGAAGTTCAGAGTTTTTAATTGTCTTGCTGAATATTTAGGGGCCCTCATCCACCAGGGGCCCCTTAAACAAATTAAAGAATCTGTTGTCATAATTTAAATATTTTAAGATACACTTCCTGGTTTAAGACGTTTTAAAATTTGAGGGCACTTTACTAAAAGTAGAGATGTGGAGGTGATTTAATAAGAACAAACTCTAACAGCCTTTTTAATACAGTTTTTGTATTTCTATTTTAACACTGTACCGACCACATGTTATTGAGGTTTTATTGATTATTTGAGGGATTTTAAAGCTACTACAAGGAACTTTCATACTGTGTTGATTTCAGAGGCCTCTATGAGCACAAGTGTAGTGTTTCCATGGTAATAACCACAAAATATAAAATAAAAAAATAACTTCTGGACGTAAAAATCTCATCCTACGTCACTGTAACTGGCTAATGCACTGCTCAGTGTCACTTTGGCTGGAAAATATAAACACAGGCTTGTTTCATCTGATTTCAGGAAGGAATAATTATATGAAAATAGTCAATCTTCTCGCTGATGGACTCGTTTGCTAATGTAGGTCATAAAGAGACATAAGTCATAAGTTTCATAAGCAGTTAAAAACTCCTTGTAGTAGCTTCAGTTGGTGTTAGTTGTAAATTCTTGCAGTGCACATGAGCAGATCACAAACTTATCAGTAACTCAGATATAATCTGCTGGTCTTCCACTTAAATCCTGGTTTACTGATTTTTCTGTCTTCCCTCGCTCAGAAATCAATAAAACTAATTTCACAAGTAGAGATTAAGAGTTCACATATTTCACATATTTCTGTTTTTTCTCATTTTTTGGTCCGTGAAATGTCAGAAAATGGTGAAAAATGTTGATCACTGCTGTGTTTTGTCCACAACCCAAAGATATTTAGTTTACTGTCATAGAAGAGAAAAGAAACCAGAAAATATTCACATTTGAGTGACTGCAATCAAAGAGTTTGGACATTTTTGTCTAAAACAAAAATGACCCAAAACAATCAATCAATTATCAAAACAGTTGGTGATTAATTTAACTAATTAATTCATTAACTAATTGTTGCAGATCTGATTTTGTTTGTTGAGGAATACAGTAAAAACACAAATAAATGTGCTCATCTTGTTCACGTACATTCACTCTCAGGGAAAATGATCTATATTCATGTTGAAACTTCGTTGGCACATTTCAAATGTTTTTAAATCCACACTTAAGAAAAGAAGCGTCAGATCGCCATTTCACATTTCTCACACATTCTGCTCTTACAATCGTCCAGCGTTTCCTCCGTCATCTGTTCAGCTGTGGAGAAAACATCCAGGAACAAAACGTGAAACCAAAATCACCCACAGACACAACTGAAGCAGAGTCGTAGAGGAAACGCCGGAGGTCACACTTCACAGATCACCGAACGCGTACAAAAGCCAACAGTCCTTTCATTTAGTCTGAGCTCCAAACCTGCATATAAAAATATCCACACCCGGCCTTCACAGAAGGTAAAACATTCAGACCCTACGACTCTTTGCTCTGTGTAACTGGAAATGTAAAACATCTCTGAAGGCATGCAAAAATGTTCAAGAGGTCATCGTGTGTAATATTTCTTCCACAACTAACTGTTCTGTGCTGGAGCTACACTGGAGTGACGCTGAAGTTCAGGTTAAAACAGGAGTGAAACAAAAATACAGCTACTTATCTTCATGTCATCACAATATATTATCATAATCTCTCAGTTGCAGTACCAACTGTGGCCACAAGGGGGAACACTAATTAAACAAACAGTAAATTTAAGGCCAATTGACACAAATAATGACACTTTAATCTCCGAGAATTTCCTTATTTTTCTATTGTAATGGGCCATTTAAGTTACATGTGAGTGAGATGCAAAGCACAGTTTTAAAAATATTAAAAAGAGAATTTATACTGTGTTCAGTCCCTCAAAGCATCACTCAGTTCTGGTATTACTCTGTAATTACATCAGTCCCAGTGTAGAAACAGCACAGAACTAAGAGTGTATTTTAACCACAGCAGCAGGGCCCAGAGGAAAACATGAGGTTACATTTCTGTGAGGTACAAAGTAAACAAACTGACCTGTGGTCCAATTAGGCATCTTGAGAGCAACTTCATTTATGTTTTGAGTGAACAACGATAAAACTTCAGGTCCTGAGATCCCAGAAAAGTAACTAAAATTAACTGCAATTCAGACTTTCCCCAAATATTTCAGCCGTGGCAAAAACTTGACCCTAATTTGACCCAACCCTGCTATCTCCTCTATTCCATGTCTGCCTCTCCATGGTCACGACTGAATAAAGGCAAAAAGCCCCAAAAATATTAACAACAGTTCCACATTCACATCCAGAACCAAAACAGAATCAGGTGTCAGACTGAAACCACTGCTGATAAATATGAACAGAGAGGATAACACTGTACTTCTATTGTCAATAAAGAGACAAAACTTCTCTCAACATTTACAAACTTTTGGGCGGTCAGGACCTGAAGGACTCAATGATGCTCCTAAAATTATTGCAGTAAGAAAATCCACCAGCGGAAAATATCAAAATTCAAAGACAAAGAATCCCACACAAAGAAGAAAATGAAATGTGAAGCAGTCTTCACAACAAAACGCTGTCATCTAAAAAAGAATAAAGCAAATATTTGACTTATTTGTGTGCATTAACAGCTACTGAAAAAGGAGGTTTTCTTTCCGTTTGGGTCCATAAACTTGATTAAAATCTACTTGGTCAACTGTTCAAAGGAGGTACGCTTGTAAACACACTATACACTGTATAGCTTAGATAAGACCACCATCTACCGCTGCTCGGTTCAAACACTCTTCACTGAACTGAACTTTATCGAAGAGATGCACTCGAGGTTAAGATGATTTCTTTTTTTCTTTTTTTTCGGGAACCCAGCGCAGAAACACTTTCAAATACTTTCTCTGCTCCCGATCCTTCCAACGCCGACCAGACGGCAGCAAACACGTCAGTATTACAGGTTAGTATTTGTTCCAGGTCTGATGAGTAAAGAACATATATTTCTATATATTTACAGTGATATTATATTTCTCAAAGCACGAGAACTCTGTGAACGACAAGAAAGTGAAAGCAACGGGGTTTTCTACTGAGTTATTTTAGCTTATCGGTTACAGGTAGTTTTTATGTTTATACCGGAAAAGAGATCGACAATTTCATCCTGGACTTTTGCTACTTCAACAACCACATATTAAAGAGTAACTTTAATATTTTTCAACAAGGACCCTGTTTTTCTATATTTTTGTGTCCAGGTGACAGTTTTTGTAATTGGTCCAGAACTGAGGGAGAAAGAGCTGCAATGTGATCCCTCCTGGAAACTGTACTCCATCAAAAAAACATCAAATAAAGGTGCTTGTTTTTGCCACTCACAGGCTCAGATTGTTATTTTATCTGTCTGACAACATTATGGAAAGAACTGCTATAGAGAGAAATGTTTTTTTTTAAGTTAAGATCCTTTTTGTTCAACCAGAAACAGCTGTTTTACTCACCGGACTCCCTTTGCAAAACTGTAATTTTAACATCAAACGTTCAAATTGGACAGAAACAAAATGAAATTCGTCAAAAACGTTGTGGTTCATCTTTCCACTGTTCAAACCACCAGCTCTTCTGATACTTTCACACCTAACATGGTTTATTTTGACCAAACCAGAGTTGGTGATTGACAGTCTTAGCGAGTTTAATTTTGTTTCTGTCACATGATGAAGATGACAATGAAAATTACAGTTTTTACGAACAGACTCTGGTTAGTTTGGTCAGACCAGTGAAAGAGCAGTTTCAGGTTTCTGTCACTGTAGTGATCCTTTCATAATGTTGTACAATACTTAAAATAACAATCTGAGGCTTTCAGCAGCAAAAACAAGCACTTACAGCTGATGACTGCAGCTCTCTCCCTCAACACTGGACCAATTTTAATAAAATGTCACTCCCATTAGTCACTTAAACACAAAAACAGAGAAAATAAATAATAAAAAATGGCGTCCCGTAGGTTAAAAACACCAAAGTTACCCTTTATGTTCTGAAAAAACAATCTGAGTGAGGCTCCTCCAGCTCACCCTCTACCTCCCTGTGCACACACGGGATCGATCAGGGTTCCCTTGCGATGAGGATAAATGATTGTGCCTCTCACTGTAATAATCCAGAATGGACTTGAAGCAAAGCAGCACCGTAGTATCACCTAAAACAACATGGCAGTGCTGACAGTTAGTCTGTTACAGGGGACACTGAGGAAAAAAATATGTACCACTGCTGAAAAAAAAACACAAATCTGCAACTTCAGCTTCTTCTTTTCTTAGTTGAATTATGTGTTGAGTAAGTTTTTCTCCTGCAGATTTGTGTTTTTTTTTCTATTTAAATCATATGACAGTGATACATTACAATACAATACTGCAGAAAATCACAGCAATTCAGAACAGCCATTTTTC
>JAJHUR010075910.1:0-24802 GCA_027495735.1 Lutjanus campechanus | reverse complement strand
CCCCCTCTCACTGCCCCGATTTACGGCTGGACAGCTGCTACGTACGTTTGCATTGCGAATTAAAGGCCGCTGTCGTCGAGTTAACCGGCATGCACAGATACCAGCATCGCATCAGTTAGAGCTGAGTCTGAGGTTAAATATTTGGGAATAACAGTTTCAAAAAATGCCATTAGAAGAGAGGATATTAATATTTCTAATCGTATAACAGACATGAATAAATCTCAAAGCAGTGGCTAACCAGAGACCTCATCTAGAGCAGAGGGTGTCTCCAAATGAATCTCTCCCTGTCACTCTCTGTATGTCTCCTCTAGTCAAATTAAAATAGCCAACTCGGTAATTTGAGTGTATGATTGGAATTTTGTTTATAGAAAAAAAGCAACTGACGGTACAAGTGTACGTCTGTAGTAAAGTGATAATACTGAAAAAATATATAATAAAAGCGACAGTCTGTTTAACTGCCCAACTCTGGGCCGATCACTGCTTTACGTGTTGTGCCGCTGCGCCGCATAACGACCGAGGTAAACGTGTCTCGCTGCTCGCTGCCCTCCGCGGTCCTGGTGCTCCGCAGGTCAGCGAGACCAAGACACCCCGTCTGCTTCGGCTGACGGACCATCACACTCCGCGGCTTGCGGCTGTGGCATGACACGTGTTTTTATCTATCTATCTATCTATCTATCTATCTATCTATCTATCTATCTGAGTGAGGTCTCTGGTTAGCCAATGCTGAGAGATTTATTCATGTCTGTTATACGGTTAGAAATATTAATATCCTCTCTTCTAATGGCATTTTTTGAAACTGTTATCTTATTATCACACTGAGAAATTATCATTTTAACATCATATATTCAAAATATAACACATCTAACAAAACTCTAAATGGCAAGGCAAGGGTAGGCAACTTTATTTGTATTGTATGGAGTGAGGCGCATAATGTCGTAAAATATGTCCGCTTCTGCGCATGCGCGGGGACGGATCATATTCTGCGCATGCGCGGGGACGGATCTTGTTCCGGGTACGGATCAGGCACTGACAGGGGCGGCTGTTTTGACGCGCGGCGCCCGCCGGCGGTGTGTTTTGGCCTGTCTTGTGCATCAGTGTGATCGGTCGACCAGGAAGTCAAGCACTGACAAACGTTCCGTTCCATTTGATTAAATGCGTTAATTTTCTTGACGCGTTATTTTTTTTGTAATTAATTAATCATAATTAACGCGTTAAAGTCCCACCCCTAATTGTAATACTGTAAAATATTATGAATCTGCAACTATTGTTTTGTCACCAGGAAGAACAAAAAACAACAAGTCAGGAAACAGTAGATTCTTCTGCTCAGTTGAATACAGTTCCATACAATCAGGTATCATCTCAAGTATTTATTACAATCGTACACATTGTATTTTCAATGTTTGCTCAGAACTTTAAATGACCTACTAAGAATGTTACTTTTATCTGTAGTGTCAACAGGAGCAGGAGGAAGAAGCACAACCTGCTCAGGTAAGAATAACATTGAATTTTACAGACATGTCATCAGTGAACTTTCCTCTTTTCTTCATGCACAAACATTTAAGCCACTGAAGTGTCCTGAAACAGAGTCATCTTTGACTGAAGAACTGTCTCATTAGATCACAGTGTATTTAACTGAGGAAATAAAGGTTGCTGTTGTGATGTAAGGGATAATGTCCAACGAAGTGGTTTAAAGGACATGGAGGACATAAATGTCCAACACACACTGGAGTCCATTAGGTCCTGATCATGTACATCTCGAAGGGCATTATACTGCTTATACCATGGTCACTTGTCCAAGGAAAAAATTAATGGCATTAATCTATGTTTTAATACTTTTTGCATTAAATATTTAAAGTTTTCCACAAGTCTTTATTCTGTTTCCCTGGTAACACATGATGGTTTGACTACCTGTAACAACATTAGGAAATATTGTTCACTGTTTCAGTAAATATGAGGAACCTTAGGTACAACTTGGCACTGGGAGATATTTCCAGTTTGTTCAGTTCATATAAGCATTTAACACAGCTATTAGCCAGAAACTAAACATTATGCTGGCAAGATTCAAAGTCAATAACAATGTACGGCTGACACACAATAAATATAATTTGTCAGCATGTTTAACAGTAAGACTATCAGCCATGTAACTGTCCCCAAATCAGTATGAAGAGTTTCACAAATGAATGACAGACCATGTGTACTGTCGGCTGCAGCCTGAGGTAACGAGGTGAATATTGAACAGGATGTGAGATGATCGTTTAGTTCAAAGATGCAGTGTACTTCTTGCAGCTTGTGTGTTACAGTCACCATCCAGTAATGTTTAATTTTCCCATGTTAACAGTTTGTGCTGTTACTTCTTTTTATTTTCAGTTCCTCTTTTTCAGATGCATCCCCGTCATCAAAGTTGTCAAATACTCCAAATGAGTTAAAAGAAATTGAAGTTGAAGTCACTAGTTTTTGTAATTAGATGTTAGTTTGTTAACGTGTTGCAATATATTGTAAACGGAGGCTTTGACTGTGTCTCTGCTGACATGAACATACAGTTTCACTGGAACTACTTAGCAGGTGTCCATTATCAGGAATTAATGTCCCCTGCAGCCAATCAGAATCGTGTATTAACCCAGACCATGGTATAACAAGTTGCATCACACAAACAAACAAACATCACATTACAACAATGAGGACAAAGCCTGTGTGAATATAATTTTTTGATCAAATTCTGCTTTAAGAATGAAATATTCATGTTCTTTCTCAGGTTCAGCCGTCCACCAGTGGCACAAGTGATAATGGTGAGATACACAGTATCTTATTCATTAAATGCATTTATTGACGTTTTCAAAGCACTAACATTATATAACTTTGACAAAACAACTGGATTGAGACGAGGTTTTAATATTGTGAGAGGAACAAACAAGATGCAACAAATGTATCTTTTTAACTTGTTTTGTGTTTAAAAAACATCAAGGAAAGAGAGAGTTGGATCTTCAGGGTGAGTCCAGCAGTTGGCAGTCACCAACTAAAAAACCACGACATGAGACAAGACTGGGATTATACACAGGTATTTATATTAGTTTCTAAGCAATTACAACCTACTAATGGCTTATATTAATTTTTTACTTGTATAAGAAATGCCTCTTTCTCATTATATCCTATGGAAAATGGCCAAATAAGCCTGATGATACTGATGTGAGGCTTCTTACATTGACTTGGCAGAGTGCCTCTCACACTTTAGGTTATTTTCCTCCTTTTCTTGTATAAGAAATGCCTCTTTGTGCATTAATGTGCATTACTGGATTCATGGTTCCTGCAGATCAATTCTTTACTTTCACTCTGACAGAAAACATCATACTGACTGATGTGAAAAACATCATGAAATGTGTCTATAAGAGACTACCTCACCAAGACAACAAACTCAACAAGTTCCTGAAGTAAGTATTAACTTTCCATTACCCATATTACATTCTTTTTGGATAACACCCGTATTACCTGCAATAACTTATATTTTGGCAATTTGGCCACACAACACTGGCTGATTATTACCTATTAAATTGACATCCAGGAGTTATGGAGCAGCATTAGCATTGATACTGAGCCCATTTTATGCAGCTTAACAACTTCAGTCAAATAAACACTTTCCTGTTAGCTGTATTTTTGGTCTACCTACTTCTAAAGGGACACATCTGGCTCTTTTACTAAATGCTCCATGTTCATTGCTAACAGCTGCAACTTAAAAATTGTTAATATAAAAAACATTATAGTTGCTTTAAATTATGCTTGAGGAGGTGGTTCATAGACAAATGACTTTATGATTTTGACACATTTCTTTCAGTGTTTAGATATTTCCCAAAATGATCAATTAACTCACATTTAAACTCCTGTACAACAGGGATAAAATCAGTGATTTGGAGACAGACAAGAGGGAGCTGGTTGGTGTCTTTGGTAAAACTGGGGCTGGAAAGAGCTCTTTGATAAATGCCGTCATTGGACAGAAGGATCTTCTGCCTTCTGGAAGCATCAGCGCATGTACCACCGTCATGATTAAAGTGGAGGCAAACATGCTGAACTCAAAGTATGAAGCAGACATTGAGTTCATTACAAAAGAGGTAAAATGAGCTGAATATTTTTATGTTTACTTGAAGCTATTTGAAAAGTCATGATGCAGCTGCAATACAGTTGCTGGTTATGTTCCATGAAATATAACAAAGTTAAACAATTTATTTTTTAGGAGTGGAAAGATGAGTTGTGGTCGATGTTTAATTTCCTTGGAGATAATGCAGATCCAGAAAATGACCAGGGCGATGATGATGATCATCGTGACACTGTTGACAAGCTGTCAGCTCTGTATGGAGAAGAATGGAGAAACAAATCCCCTGAAGAACTTATGGATGGCAGATATTTCAGAGAAATTCCAGAATTTCTCAATTCCAGGAGGAAGATTTTGACATGTGAATCAGTAAGAGAAAATATATATCTACAAACCCATATCACATTTACCACTCTTTAGAAAATTACTGAGAATATTGTCTACCAGTAACTAAATTAATTTATACTGTATAACTGTATGTGTCTTGATTCTATAGTCTTTTGTTTATTCTGTTTGTTGGTTTCTGTAGCACTTTGAGATTATTTTATGAAAAGTGCTTTACAAATAAAATTTATTATTATTATTATTATTATTATTATTATTATTATTATTATAACTGCTTTGACACATTCCAATCAGAGTTTTGTCTCAGTCATGGTGCCCAAACAGGTCTCATTAAGGTCCTAAATGACACTGGCACAAACGCTGACATGTAAAACCACCTTGTGTTTCCTTCATTTTATTTTATTATTTATTACAGGGTAAAGAGCTATCTGCACGATGTGTCAAATACACAAGAACTGACTCACAAGATGGAGATCTAAAGAGGTGGTTTTGGCCACTAGTGAAGTGTGTGACTGTCAGGGTGCCTAATAATGATCTTCTCCACCATGTCACACTCGTGGATCTTCCTGGTAATGGAGACCGTAACAAGAGCAGAGATAAAATGTGGAAAGAGGTAATTTATTCACATGCACTGCTGTTTATTGTGTCTTACTCTCTTATCTGTAAAATGCTACATCATGTTATGACAAACCACTGATAAATAATTATCCATAATAATTTTGTTATTTACTGTCGTTCAGGTTGTTGGAAGATGCTCCATTGTGTGGATTGTGACTGACATTAATCGAGCAGTATCAGAGAAAGAACCCTGGGAGATCCTGAAAAACGCCAGCAGCCTCATGGGAAACGGTGGCGAATGTCAGCAGATTCACTTTATCTGCACCAAGTCTGATCAGATTGAAGATTTGGATGATCAGTAAGTGATTTAAGGTGCCAAAAATAGATTTTAAAAAATACATATTACAATACAGGAGCTAATACCGCTTTGTACTACATATGTGGGAAAATAGTCCATCAGTTTAATAACGTTTCTCAACGCACAGTTGCAAGGAATTTATTTATGTCACCGTAAACCACAATATCACTAAAAGATTCAGACAATCAAGAGACATCTCTGCACATAAGGGGCAGGGCGGAAAACTAACATTAAATGTCTGTGACCTTTGACCCCTCAAGGCGGCACTGCATTCTTGATTGTGTGATTTTTTTTTAAACCAAATGGGCCACATGGGCTCAGGAAAACATTGGAAAACCTTTGTTGATCAACAAAGTTTGCTGCTGCATCTACAAATATAAATTAAGACTGTATGTCACACAATGTAGCTCCATGCTAAACAAGTCATATATCAACAACATCCAGAACTATCACTGGTTATATTTCAAGAAACAATAAATGCACCAAGGAGAAATTTGGGTTACCAACCTGGCTGCTTTAATGTGTTATTTTGTAGTGTTAATAATTATTGAGGCAAAAGAGCTTAATTTATGTTAATCAGCATTTGAATGAATATACAATAAGATAAGATAAGATAAGATAAGATAAGATAAGATAAGATAAGATAAGATAAGATAAGATAAGAGAAGATAGAACTTTCTATGAATAGTTTGCAAATAAACAGTGCTTAATAGAATACATTAAGTACAAAGTAAAGCAAAATAATGGAAATTTACATGGAGAGTAATATTGGCAGTTCTATTGAGGGGTATTGAGAGGTTGTATTGCACTAGATAATGGATGTAAAGATAGCACATGATATTAAATGTAATTGTACATGATAGTAATAATAATACTAATGAAAGTGAAAAAATAGTTTTGCACATGACAGTGAAAATATTGCACATTGTATAAAAACATGACATTACATGACATAATAGAGATTGCACATCATATTGAACTTAGTATAGCCCCTGGTACAGAGATTAATATTGCACATGATGATGTAAAGTGCACATGATGTTGAAAGTAGTATTGCACATGGTTTAAGAATAATATCATGAAATGTACTATTGCACATGATATTGAAATGATATGATACCTAAAGTGCACATGAGAATGAACATTATATCACCCATTCACTAACAAAGACCACGCCCACTTGATTGCATGTAAACAGTTTATTGGTTATGATGAATTGAGAAGAGCTTGGACGATGAAGTAGCACTCTGGAAGAGTGATGCAGGTTGGAGGTAAGGAGAGAAGAGGTTAGGATTTGATGGATGGTGGGATGAGGGTAAAGGGATGCGGGATGAGGGTAGGGGGGTGAAGGATGGACGGATGCAGGGAGAGGATGGGGAGAAAGGGATGAGGGGTCGTCGGATGAGGGATGCATGGGATGGGAGGAAGTGGTGGGGAGGATGCGGCGTTCAGGTGTGGATGGATTAATTAGTTTAGCGGAGTCAGCTGGCGGATTGGAAGACTGGATGGAACCAGGCAAGGTTGAGACTCTGGGTGGGGGTACCGTCTCTCGCAGGGTCCTGGTGTATGGAACCCCCCTTGGTTCCTGAATTCATGCAAAGAGAAGAAGAAAAGAGTGGGTCAGGGAGGGAGGGATGTCGAAACAGAGTCAAAGGGGTGATGAAACGGATGAGGTGTGCTTAAGTACTCGTAGTACGGAAATGAATCTGTTTGAGGCGTGGTCTTTGTTCCCGAATCTTGTTATAAAACTTCATTTATTGTTAAAGGTAATACTGAACTGGTCTTATTATTCTCATTATTCTCAATAAACTGTGCAGCAGCTTAAACTTAATTAATGCTTAATGCTGCAAGGATGAAATGCCAAGTTTATTTACTGTGATCTGTCTTTATTAAGGGCTGCTTTATAGGCACATTTCACCTCAGCCAACTGAGGGTCTCTCCTTTATTAGCTGCTATTTCTGCCAGTATTTAATCCAGAAGTCTTCTGGACAAAGTATAAATCAGTGTTTTGGCATGTTTTTGGCAGCTTGTTGAACCTCCGGTGCATCCCTTGTTCAGAGCGCACACAAAACTGGTGGCAGAAACTCACACAGGCTGTGACGATGTTGGACTTATGTTGTAATATTGAGGGACAGTCAAGAGAAACTATATGAACATTAAGTCTCATTGGAAGTCAACTAAATAACGAGAGGTTGATGTGGGACATCATGTTGCTTTTTGTGGAACCTGCTCAGCTGTGTGATCCACACTGGTGTTTGTCTTTTACAGCCGCATGTAAATGCCCGTGGTCAGTGCCACTGCTATGTGTGGCCTTTGTCAAAATGATGACTTAGAATCTAAGATAATGATTTAGTATTTCAAAATATTATTTACTATCTCAAGAGATGACTTAGTGTCTTAAAATAATGATATTAGAAACTTATAACTTATATGTGCCCTAATTAATAATATAATTGCTATATTTTGACCAATTGCAACTGACTGTAATATTAGATTTGATGCAGTTATAGGGGCAATTGTTACAGTGACTGGTGGGTAGTTCAATCTTTTAGTGTACAGCAACGCATCATATTCCATAAGATCGTCATATGTTTGTAACATTTATGTCCTAGAACCACAAACCTCTAAAAAGTCAACTTTTCATGTTCATGTTTCATGACATAAAACCAGCCTGATTTCAGCTTTGTGATACATTTTCTGGCTGATCCAAGAGGGTTTTTAAAGACTTGATTTGAGAAGTAGGAGAATTTTCTCAACACATACTGTAAAACTTTATCCTACAGTTTATCACAAACATTCAAAATCACCACATTTGGAAGTACATGGTTTTCACTGGACATGAAAGATATAAAAAATTAACCTGAAAAATAACTAAAACTGGCAAATAAACTAATGTAGTGGAATAAAAGTACCATTTTGCCTCTGAAATATAGCAGAGAAGAAGTATTACATAAAATGAAAATACTGAAGTATGAGTACAAAGAACAAGTAATTGAGAGAATGTACATACATTCCACGGCGTCAATATACAACGCTTATGATCCTCTGTCCATTTTGTTTATTTTAGAGGTTCTTTATTGAAACAAAATATCAAATATCAGTAAGATGTATACGTTGTAAGTAAGCTGCAACGGTTTTAGTTAATGTTGAATATAAAACCCAACTTTTCATGACCACTGTCTTTTCACTGATTTTAATGTGGAAACTGCAGGGAGATCATCAGGATTTCACTTGATTTAATTTGTGACTTGCTTAATTTGAGTAATGACTTGACTGTAGGGACTCAATTTGACTTGCTTGATTTTCACCACAGTGACCTGGGACTTGCTTGAGACTTGAAGGTGGTTATGATGGTGTCATGTCAGTCCTATGCACACACCACTTGATAATTTTGACTTTCATTGTGAGAGGAAAGAGAAGGACTGTGTGCAAAACAATATTGAAATTTCAGGTTTTAGTGCTCAAAATACTGTATGAGGTTCCTCTTAATGCAAATCTTTTCTTATAGTTCAGCAGCTCGAGCACTCATATTCAAAAGAAACATGAAAGCCAAAGAAGAAGTGAGCAAAGAATTCAGAAACCAAAACAAGGTTCAGGTGAGTTTTATAGACTGAATGAAAATATAACACAAAAATTGCAAGCCTGCCTTAAAATTATTTAATTTATTTTTTCAGAAACATTTCAGTGATGACTGCTTCAAAGTGTTCACAGTGAACTCCAAAGAGTTTTTTAAGAAAAAACATCTAAACTCAGAGGACACTGGTAGGTGAAGTGAGAACTTATATGAACACAAAATATGCATTTGAAATTTCATTTTAGTTCACTTTAAAGTGATACTACACTATGTGAGATTAAGCCATTTTGTATGTACTCACCACTATGCCGATGTGATGATAAGTGAAGATCTTCAGTTCACCAAACAATCCTGGAGTTTTGGGAGGAACAGCCATGTTTACATCTTACCGGCTACATGCTACAGCCGATATTTCAGCTAAAAACATGGCGTAAATGGCGTTTTTTGCAGTTGATTTTTATTGTCGCGGCTTGCAGACACTTGGATTACACCACACAAGCAGGATGGAGACATTTTGTGTTTGTTTTGTGTGCTTTTTTTTAACGTTTTATCCGTGGTCTCCATTCACTGCCATTGTACTGGATGAGGCTGCTACCCTGTTTCTCCCAAAACTCCAGGATTGTTTGGTGAACTGAAGATCTTCACTTATCATCACATCGGCATAGTGGTGAGTACATATAAAATGGCTTAATCTCACAGAGTGTAGTATCACTTTAACCACTTTATTACAAACAGGAATGACTAATTGGATTGTGGTGTTTAAATATGTATTTAAATATTTTGGATGCATACACCTTTTGTTTTGTTTTTTGTTTTTTACAGAAATACCCAAACTTAAGGAATTTCTGCAAAATCTGAATGACGATCACTCCGAGGCATTAAACTATGTGTCTGGAGCTCATGGAATTCTCTCTCTGATTCAAGGGGCTCGCTGCAGAGACGTGGTAAGATCAACAAACAAAACTCAGTTGTCTTAATAATCCACACCAGGCAGGATCATGTGATCGCGTGCAACTGTCTGTGCATCATCACTGGACCTGCAGCTCATCTGCAGCTCATCTTGAATACTACAAACTTGGTACAAACTTGGTGCAAACTTGGTGCAAACGTCCACTTGGACTCAAAGATGAACTGATTAAATTTTGGTGGTTTCAAAGGTCAAGAATAGTCTCAAACTGAAGACAGCATGTTTCTCACTGTAAATAATTCCCTGGAATCACACATGTATAGTAATAATTTCCATTTTGCTGAAAAAACAAACAAACAGTTAATGCCATTTATTTAATTCCTTCACAATTACAGGTCAATATAGTGGTAAACTCCATATTAAATCCCCTAAACGCCTTCACTACATACATTATATGAGTTTGGACAGACTTTTCACTTTATAGCATGTTAGCTGCTCATGCATCCTTCTCACCCTTTTCACCCCAGACAAGTTTACATGCATGTGCAGGTTTATCCATTTGCATTCAGTCCTCCAAATTGCATCTCTGTCCAGACGTGAGAGGTTCCAGACTTGAATTAGTCTGCCGATGCCAAGTTAGTGACCACAGAATTTCACAAATAAATAAACAATTAAAAAATAAAACTAAATACTGTCTTGAAATACAGCAAAAAACAAGTAAATAGTATTGTAGCATCTATTCTTTAAATTGTGAATGTGTTGTGTTTGATTTCAGGCTGACCAGAAAAAATATGTGTGCAGAGTCCTTGAAGAAAACATGAAGCATGAACTTGATAAAGTCAGAAAACCCATGGAAGAGACTTATAAGGCTTTTCACAAATGCCTGAGTGAGGGAGTTGAAAACTCAAAACATTCATGTGAAAGAGACGTGCACTCCGTCTTATATCCTGTACGTATTTCAATTACAGCAAGACATTGATTTTGCACCTCACATGAACATGTTAAATCTTTAAAATGTGTTTTTTTGTTTTTGTTTTTTTGTTACAGAGAGGGGGATCAGGTTTCCACATGACATTGAGGTGTATAGTTAAGAATGGTGGCATCCACAAAACAAAAAAAGGGAAACAAATAAACCTCAACATGAAGTTAGCTTCACACCTGACTGACAGCATTGATGATAAATTCAAGAAGACTTTCCCGTAAGAAACGACTTTTATTGAGGACATACAAGCCTAACTATGAGGAAAGCCTACAATGAAAAGATACTTTATTTTATAGTTATATAAATTATTTAATATTTGATACACCTTACAATTACATTATTGACACTTGTCAATTATTTCTTTTTGAAACATTTCAACTTTTTAACTTGTTATTAACTAACTTGTTTTAGAAATGAAAGGAAATCTGGACCATTCAACGGGGTGATCAATACGTTTTCACTCGACACAGAGAAGCTGATTGAAAAGCACAAAGATGTCAAACTGCAACTGATATTTCTCAAGACAGAGGTAAATCTGAGAATAGTACTGTGCTGTGAAAGTACATCCACTAAAAGTGTTTGGTTTTGTTTTTTAAGTGTCTGAAAACATAGAAAGGATCATTACAGAGATATACCTTAAAAGAGGAAGATGTTTTGTTTAACCAGAAACACCTGTTTCATTGCTCTCACCAAATTTATTCATACACCCTTTACAGAAATAGTGATTTTATCAAAGGAAAAAACATCATTCAAAAACAAAAACTGAGTTTGATGTGACGATATTCTTGCTGTTTATGTTTCTCTCTCTGCTCTCTGATCTCCAACCTTGCTTTCATTCCTCTCCTGATATTTTCACACCCAATGCAATTAATCAACGGTTCATTTCCACCTTGGTGATTGTTGGAACAGTGGAAACATGAGCCAAGACATTTTTGGTGGGACCGATTTTGAAAGGAGATGACTATGACAGTGGTACAATTTCTATTTCTGTAAAGGGATTTTAACAAGTGCAATGAATTTTGTTTTTGGTTAAACAAAATGTATCTTACTGTCTAAACAAAAGCAAACAGCAAAAAACTTTATTTTTATTTTAACAATATGTTGATTGATTCTTTATTTTCTCTAGGAAGAAAAAATAAAGACAAAAGTCAACAAAATCATCCGGGAATATAAGAAAATAATCTATAGCAGTCTGACAACAACAATCGAAGAAAACATGCAAGAATGCTATGAAAGTAAGATTGAAGATCATTACATGTCCAACCTGAGAGTATAATAATACACATTTACATTCATTGTCAATGTGTGGACATTTTCTGTTTTATTGTAGGAGCAGCAGAATTTAGAGGAAAAGACTCACTGAGAAACATGAGGGACACTATTGAGAAGCATGTACATGATTCAAAGAACATGTTTGAGAAGGCTAAAGTTTTTGTGTTGAGCCAGCTGGAATGCTTGAAGGTTTGTCACATATTTGTAATATTAAAACATTTACATGTTTATCCATGAATCATCATTTATGTGAATTTCTGTGAAGGCATTCAAGTGGAATATGAATCATTGTAAAAGCTGCTTTTGTTATGAAAACACCACATGCTGCCCCCTGGTTCAAGGGAAGCAACATAAAGAAGTAAAACAACAACTATCACTTGCAGAGCAAATTCACTGCAAATGAAGTTAAATTTCTTTCAACAAATTGATAGAAAATGGTGTCTGATAACAATGCTACTGATCAGGGCTGCGGTGTGAGACGGAGAATGTGGGTGGAGCTGTTTTTATGTGATTTTTTTAAGGCCAGCCAACAGGTGCCAGAAATCAGGCTTTACAGGCACCATCACGCACATGTACTGTAGTGGGCATAAGTGATAATTGAGAGGGATTATGTTAATATGAATCTATACATTATTTTATCAGAAAATTCTACTGTGCCTTTAATTCATGTAGAAGTCAGCTAATCTTGAACACAATATTTGAGTGATAAGTGATAAATAATTTTCATACTGATTTAGGAGTACATCCTGCAGATCCTGAAGGAAACAATGCAGAAATCAATGGAGCTGTCACTCAAGACAGACAGTGACTTACTGCCAGGTAAAAAAAAATGTATATCTCAACAAATTGTCAATAGTGTAATTAATAGTGCACTCATAAACAATACATTTTTTCTTCCTTTGTGTGTTTCAGATGTTACAGTGGAGCTTGCAGAGGTGATAAAATACTACAATGAGCTGAATGAAGCCTAGATGAACAATCACTAATTTGGTAAAACATTTGTTAAAATGTTCACATAATGGCCTGATTACAAACTGTTCTGAATAATGTTAACAGTGTGTTTGATTACACCAGCACTGATCCACCCAGCCCTGCAGCTGCACTGAATCCATGACATGTGCACAGATACATTTGAATGAAACTGAAGATCTAAACCACTGATTTTCATCACTGTTCACTAATGTCACAATCTTGCTGTTGGATGTTTCAGGTTTGCTCGGTGAGGAGAAACAGCAGAGGCTTGATTTCACACTGAAGGTCTCTGAGAGAGAACGCTGATTAGAGATGTGAAACCTCTGGATTTGGTCTCAAGTATTTTTGTCAAGTTGTTTTCAAGTTTGAGAGTTGTTTGATATTTACTTATACTTTTCTTGTTGTGAATTACATGCAAATGTGACGTGCACTTAATGTGTGATCACATTTGTGTAAATATAATCATTTTTTAAAAGTTTTATTGTGTATTGTTTATTGTGTATATGGGGAAATTATATCTACACTTTATTTTATTTTGAAGACACTCTTTACTTTTGCAAAAGAGTAACCTGATTTGAAGTCAGAATCACTAACTTGCTGTAGCAGCTTTATGACAGTAGGTGACAGCGTGAGACAATTCTTTACACCAGAGTCTATGGCCATGATCACTGCTCTGCTGGTCTCCACTCATAACTGCAGAGGATTCAGCAGAGTTGAGCCACATGTCCCTGTCTCACTGTTCTTTCCTGTATTTCAGGACACAAATAGCTGTTTATGGGTGCCGCAGCCTAGTACCTGTAACACATAAGGCTTTTTATAGGACATTGTTGCCTTTAATTGATTAAAGATCAGAGACAGAAAATGTGGGGGATGAGGAGGTGGGTGGGTGGGTGTGGTGGGGGTGACATGCAGCAAATGTCTCCAGTCAGATTAAAACCAGGGAGTTTGTGGTTTTCATGGTGTGGGTCTGAGCCAGTAGGCACTATGATGTCCCAGAGACTTTTTGTTTTTAATGATAGTTTTTTTCTTCTTGAATATATTTCAATATTTTTCAGCGTTTTTATTTTAGGACTTTAGTCATGGTTACTTGGGATTGTGTTGCAATTTATATGATTTTATGGGTGTCTACATTAAACCTTAAATGCTCTGTGTTGATTTTGTTATAGACTTCAGGATTAAAAAAAAAAAAAAAAGATCTGAATAACTTTTTTTTTCTAATGTTCACAGACAAAGCTGTTCCTTACTGCAAAATAAATCTTTCTGTGTGTGCTCATATATGACAAATAGAAAGAACTAGATTATTGTATCACACCAGAAAATAAAGTCATTCGGGTATTATCTGAACTATTGTTTTGTGAGTTTGTTTAAATCTTAAACTGATTCTAAATGCATAAATGTATTTGGATAGGTTTTGTTTATGCTGCATTTTGTTATCAGCTCTCATCTTTCTCTCCCAGTCATCATCAGTGCACTGGTACTGGTGAGTGGATCCCTGCTGAATCAAACAGTGTATACAAGGTTTGTTGTTTGTTCTGCTGGTGGTGCTCAAAGTGGCAAAATATACATTTGAAATACATTATGACTCAGGAGAATCCGGTGACTTTGCCGTGAGCTGTTTCATGTGCAAATTATCTTTTTATACCATAGAAAAAGCAGAGAGCCATTTAGTTCCATTATCAAGAGAATGTCGATATCTTAATAACAACTCGCACCCAAACAAGCTAGATGGATTAATACTTAATACCAGGACAGATAGTAACAGGTTTGGATATAAAAGGTCTCTGTCTGACAGAAACTATTTGTGTTTTTGATTTTGGTGAACTGTCCCTTTAAAGAAAGTTCAGGATAAACGATCAACTCATTAAGAGAAAGAGAAGTAATATCAGTGGCACGATATCAGGCAACCACTGACACATGATGTTGCAATAACAAACCCTGTGTTTAACAAGTGACTCACCTCATTTGCCTAAAGGTTAGTTCCTTTTCACGATAAATGGTTTGCTTTTTTTTCCTTTTCTTTTTAGCATGAGACCGTTTTGGGTGTGTGCGGTGGTGAGAGTGAGCTGCTGTAAATATGCATCAGCTATAAATGATATTTACACACATACTACTTTTACAAACACTGGTTAAAATCCTGTAACTTTTCTTACAGACACTGATCTGATATATTGATGAAGTTGTCTTATCTGGCCGCATTCTCAGCCAGTTTATTGTCTCGGCATGATTCAAAACACTTTCTAACCCCATATGAACCAAATCTAACCTGACTTTGTCATGCTGGGCGTTTCTGTTACACCAACAGACTAATTAAACCATGAGATCTGTCTGTGCAGGCAGTTATAAAAAAGTATAAACTGCCCAGAGCACCAGAGGAGTGGATTAACTTGACTTCAAAAGAGCAAAAAAACGTACAGTAAGAACAACTTAATTAGCATATTGTTGTCGTTGACTCATGAATTCAAATATTCTTCTGCACAAATCAGACATTGCGGTTATGCAGATTTTTTGTTTATAAGGACAAGACTGGTTATGATGAAACAGTTGAATTGAATACAGTTCAAAGTCAAGATTTCACAATCTGCAATCCATAATATTAAAAGATTCAGAGAATCTGGAGAAATCTCTGCACATAAGGGGCAAGACTGAAAAAAACAACAGTATTGAATGCCTGCAACCTTTGACCCCTCAGGCAGCACTGCATCAAAAACTGCATTAACAAGCCACTTAGTTGTATAAAGGATACTACATGAGCTCAGGGGCGCCACCAGGCTCCACCACTACAAACCACATCAACTGTGTGCTATTGCTGCAACCAAACCTCCAGGACCCAGTTGACCCATTCAAAGCTTTAACTCGATCTTTAAGAGCTTGTAACCAATATGTACTGTACAATATTCACTGACAGTGAGCTGTGAAAATATAACACTGTGCAGACATGATGCATGAAACATTCTGCATACAGTGGAATTTAATATTAAGCTGTATCACTTGAAGAGGACCCCAGTTCTGTGCAACATAAATGACACATATGATAATCTATCCTCCTATAATATAATAACATCATAACAAAAAAAATCAGTTGCTACCATTTTGTTGATTTAATTTTAACTGCATGCACCCCAGAAAAAAATACTCATGCAGAATATTGACAAATTACCTTCAGTTGTGTATCGTCACCAGTAGATGTCAAATAAATATCATATTTCAGTCTGGATCAAGATATTATTGAAGTATTGTTTTAAAACTGAGTGTCACTCAAACTCTTAATGCTGTCCAGCATCTAGTGCAGCCTATAGATCTGTTTTTGTTTCAAATAATTATCATTATGTGGTAAATTCATTTTATTTAATTTAGTTTAGTTTAGTTAATTTAGTTTGGGTGGGTTTATTGTCGGGTGACCACAAATTATAATTGAGCTGCAAGACTTTTACCCAACCTGTTTGGTGGGCTGAGTTGAGAGTGTACTGGTGAGAGGTGGAGACAATATAAAAGATAGAGATCAAGTTAGATCAAGCAGCAGAGGAGTCATGTTCCAGCACTGAAGAGGAACAGAGTAAATGTAAGTAAACTACTTTCAATGTATGACATTCAACTGAATATATTAGAGACACCAAGTTAAACAGTAAGATATGTTCTATTTTGTCACTATTTTATGTTTATGATGCAGCCATGCTATTTGCTTTATTATTTATACAGTGTAGATAAACTCAAAGTCTGCACATATACACAAAGAGCTCCTCTGCTCGCTAAGTATGATTTTGATACATTAAATTTATATGTTTTTTTTTCTAATCCACAGTGTCTGTGTAAAGTAACCTTTTTCTCACCTTTGCTACAAAACTGAAAGGTTTTAGAGTAGTAGGAGGTAGTGGAGAGTAAATGCTAGAATACCATTAAAACAGGTGGTTATTTAAGTTCATGTACATTCCAGTAGATTTTGTTTTCATATATTAACATTTAAACAAGCTGAGGTTAAATGTCAGTATGAAGTGTGCAGACAAGTAAGGAAACAGCAGAGTACAGAAATAAATTACAAATTCTTGCTATAGACACTTTCTTGAGTCTGTCATTAGCCTTTTTCTTTTCCTTCAGTTAAATGTAATTAATAAGTGACTCAAAAATGTATTAATGATTGATCAGATAATGATCATTTGTTTATTTTTCAGTTGCAGTTCTTCGTCATGGATGATTTTGTTTGCAACAAATTGACTGAATGGGGTCTTAGCCAATATATAGAAACATTTGAAGGTAAAGTATTACTATGCTTCATTGTTGGGCACTGATATTATACAATGTTGATAATGATTTAACAATACTGAAACATCTAACATCTACTAGTACAGATATGAAACATGCTGCAGCATTGTTCTGTAGGGAAATGAGGACAAATACATGACAGATAGTTTTAAGAAAGTGAAGGGTGACAAATTGCTAAAATATAATTAAATCAAAATGTGTTTAGTTCATACAGCCATGCTATCATCTCTGTGAAGCTGTCAATGTAAAATTATTAGCTGAACCCAAACTTGTTTCACTCTATGAAACAATTTTCTCCAGCAATTTGAAAATAAGTCTTATTTCTGCATGACTAAAACTAAACTGAATATTTTTTAATTACAGGAGAAGAAATTGATGAGGAAGGTCTTTACTGTCTTGAAGATGAAGCAATTGATAAATTGATCAAAAAAGAGGGACCAAAGGCAAAATTCAAGAAGAGACTCAAGTTGTTAAAGTTGGTAAAGGTAATGCCATTTAAGTAGAGAGAAGCATTCATAATGTACAGGAACATCAACAAGTTTTAATGACTTCTACAGACAAATTATTGTAATACTGTAAAATATTATGAATCTATTGTCTTTTGTCACCAGGAAGTACAAAAAACAACAAATCAGGAAACAGCTGATTCTTCTGCTCAGTTGAATACAGTTTCATACAATCAGGTATCATCTCAGGTATTTATTACAATCATACACATCATATTTTCAGTGTTTGCTCAGAATTTTAAATGACCTTCTACTAAGAATGTTACTTTTATCTGTAGTGTCAAGAGGAGCAGGAGGAAGAAGCACAACCTGCTCAGGTAAGAATAACATTGAATTTTACAGACATGTCATCAGTGAACTTTCCTCTTTTCTTCATGCACAAACATTTAAGCCACTGAAGTGTCCTGAAACAGAGTCATCTTTGACTGAAGAACTGTCTCATTAGATCACAGTGTATTTAACTGAGGAAATAAAGGTTGCTGTTGTGATGTAAGGGATAATGTCCAACAAAGTGGTTTAAACAATGGCATTAATCTATGTTTTAATACATTTTGCATTAAATATTTAAAGTTTTCCACAAGTCTTTATTCTGTTTCCCTGGTAACACATGAGGGTTTGACTACTACCTGTAACAATCATTACCATGAAGTCACTAGTTTTTGTAATTAGATGTTAGTTTGTTAACGTGTTGCAATATATTGTAAATGGAGGCTTTGACTGTGTCTCTGTTGACATTAACATACAGTTTGTCTGTCTGTTATCAGGAATTAATGTCCCCTGCAGCCAATCAGAATCGTGTATTAACCCAGACCATGGTATAACAAGATGCATCATACGAACATCACATTACAACAATGAGGACAAAGCCCGTGTGATTATAATTTTTTGATCAAATTCTGCTTTAAGAGTGAAATATTCATGTTCTTTCTCAGGTTCAGCCGTCCACCAGTGGCACAAGTGATAATGGTGAGATACACAGTATCTTATTCATTAAATGCATTTATTGACGTTTTCAAAGCACTAACATTATATAACTTTGACAAAACAACTGGATTGAGATGAGGTTTTAATATTGTGAGAGGAACATGCAACATACTCTCTTCTTTTTAACTAGTTTATGTGTTAAAAAAAAAAAATCAAGGAAAGAGAGAGTTGGATCTTCAGGGTGAGTCCAGCAAATCGCAGTCACCAACTAAAAAACCACGACATGAGACGAGACTGGGATCATACACAGGTATTTGTATTAGTTTCTAAAAAATTACAACCTACTAATGGCTTATATCAAATTTTTACTTGCATAAGAAATGCCTCTTTCTCATTATATCCTATGGTAAATGGCCAAATAAGCCTGATGATACACTCTAAGGTTATTTTCCTCCTTTTCTTGTAAGAGAAAACACCTCTTTGTGCATTATTGGATTCATGGTTCCTGCAGTTCAATTCTTTACTTTCACTCTGACAGAAAACATCATACTGACTGATGTGAAAAACATCATGAGATGTGTCCATAAGAAACTATCTCACCAAGACAACAAACTCAATAAGTTCCTGACGTAAGTATTAACTTTCCATTACCCATATTACACATTCTTCTTGGATAACACCTGTATTTACACCTGCAATAACTGATATTTTGGCAATTTGGCCACACAACACTGGCTGATTATCACCTATAAGTTGACATCCAGGGGATATGGAGCAGCATTAGCATTCATACTGAGACCTTTCTATGCAGTTTAACAACTTAAGTCTAATATTCACTTTCTTTCTACCAACTTCAAAGAGAAAACATCTGGCTCTTTTACTAAATGCTCCATGTTCACCAGCTAATTGCTAACAGCTGCTAACTCAACATTCTGATGATAATTCTATGAGTGAGCTGCTTCACAAACAAGTTAACCATTGTTAATATATAAAACATTATAGGTGCTTTAAATTATGCTTCAGTAGTTGGTTCATAGACATATGACTTAATGATTTTGACACATTTCTTTCAGTGTTTAGATATTTCCCAAAATTATCAATTAACCCATGTTTAAACTCCTGTACAACAGGGATAAAATCAGTGATTTGGACACAGACAAGAGGGAGCTGGTTGGTGTCTTTGGTAAAACTGGGGCTGGAAAGAGCTCTTTGATAAATGCCGTCATTGGACAGAAGGATCTTCTGCCTTCTGGAAGCATCAGCGCATGTACCACCGTCATGATTAAAGTGGAGGCAAACATGCAGAACTCAAAGTATGAAGCAGACATTGAGTTCATTACAAAAGAGGTAAAATGAGCTGAATATTTTTATGTTTACTTGAAATTCTTTGAAAAGTCATGATGTAGCTGCAATACAGTTGCTGGTTATGTTCCATGAAAATATACCAAAGTTAAACAATTTATTTTTTAGGAGTGGAAAGAGGAGTTGTGGTCCATATTTAATTTCCTTCGAGATAATGCAGATCCAGAAAATGACCAGGGCGATGATGATGATCATCGTGACACTGTTGACAAGTTGTCAGCTCTGTATGGAGAAGAATGGAAAAACAAAACCCCTGATGAACTTATGGATGGCAAATATTTCAGAGAAATTCCAGAGTTTCTCAATTCCAGGAGGAAGATTTTGACATGTGAATCAGTAAGAGAAAAGATATTGTAACTACAAACTCATATCGAATTTACTGTTCTTTAGAAATTCACCTTGTGTTGCCTTCATTTTATTTTATTATTTATTACAGGGTAAAGAGCTATCTGCAAGATGTGTCAAATATACAAGAACAGACTCTCAAGATGGAGATGTAAGGAGGTGGTATTGGCCACTAGTGAAGTGTGTGACTGTCAGGTTGCCTAATAATGATCTTCTTCGGCATGTCACACTCGTGGATCTTCCTGGTAATGGAGACCGTAACAAGAGCAGAGATAAAATGTGGAAAGAGGTAATTTATTCACATGCACTGATGTTTATTGTGTGTTACTCTCTTATCTGGAAAATGTTACATGATATTATGATAAACCACTGATAAATAATAATCCATAATAACTTTGTTATTTACGGTCGTTCAGGTTGTCAGAACATGCTCCATTGTGTGGATTGTGACTGACATTAATCGAGCAGTATCAGAGAAAGAACCCTGGAAGATCCTGAAAAACGTCAGCAGCCTCATGGGAAACGGTGGCGAGTGTCAGCAGATTCACTTTATCTGCACCAAGTCTGATCAGTCTGGAGATTCTGATGATCAGTAAGTGATTTAAGGTGCCAAAAATAGATAAGTTAAATATAAAATCCAAAACAGGAGTAAGTAATGTCACACTGTTACGGCAAACGAAGATGAACTTTTATCTTGTTAGTTTCAGGGCAGGGGTTTTCAAAGTCTGAAACTGTGCTCACCCGTCAGACAAAATTGAGACAACTACACTCAGTAATATCAAAACCAATATTTATAGTGCACCATGAAAAAGCTTATATCAATTGATTTTGTCACTCTTATTATTATTCTTTGTCTTACTTCTATTTGGTAGATGCTCTTGTTCTTCTACAGAAGATGTTCCAGTCATAGATAAATAATTAATGAAAAGTAGAGGAGTTTCTTAAAGGGAAGTACTTTAGAAATCAACTGTTTATCAACAGAACTAACTAAACTAACATTTCAAACTTTGTTTTTTCTCTATTGAAATCCATTTGACAATCCCTGATTCAAAAAAGTTGTGGTGCTGTGTAAACGTAAAGAAGAGAATGCAATGATTTGCTAATTATTTTCGACTTGTATTCAATTGAATACAGTACAAATCTAACTGTAATAACTGCACACATTATATTTTTGGGTTATTTTTATTACTTAAGTTACTGTGTAATTTTGTGTGTCTTATGAAGCAGTACAGTGGGTACATTATTAATATTTTACAGTGTTATTGAGTTCCTTGTAAATTATTATTTCATTGTAATTTATAGCACTTTATATATTGTTTCATTTGTATGTTCATGTGCAGTGTTTAAGTGAAGTCACTGAATTCCCTTGGTTATGAGCTAATTGCATCCTACCTGCCCTTGTTTTTGTGGGGACACGTATGAGTGATACACAGTGAGTGTCCTGTAAGAACCACACATCTCTAAAAAGTCAACTTTTCATGTTCATGTTTCATGACATAAAACCAGCCTGATTTCAGCTTTGTGATGATACATTTTCCAGCTGATCCAAGAGGGTTTTTAAAGAGTTGACTTAGTTTGAGAAGTAGGAGAATTTTCTCAACACATAATGTAAAACTTTATCCTTCAGTTTATCACAAACATTCAAAATCACCACATTTGGAGATACATGGTTTTCACTGGACACAAAGGATATTTAAAAAATCTGTAAAGTAACAAAAACTGTCTAATAAACTAATGTAGTGGAATAAAAAGTACCATTTTGCTTCTGAAATATAGCAGAGTAGAAATATTACATAAAATGAAAATACTCAAGTATAAGTACCAAGAACAAGTAACTGAGTGAATGTACTTTTTACATATCACACAATATACAACTTGTATGATTCTTTCTCTCAATTTTGTTCATTATAGAGGTTCTTTATTGCCACAAAATGTCAAATATCAGTAAGATGTATACGTTGTAAGTAAGCTGCAACAGTTTTAGTTAATGTTGAATATAAAACCCAACTTTTCATGACCAGTGTCTTTTAACTGATTTTAATGTGGAAACTGCAGGAAGATCATCAGGATTTCACTTGACTTGATTTGTGACTTGTTTCACCAGAGTAACGACTTGACTTATTGTAGGGACTTAATTTGACTTGCTTGATTTTCACCACAGTGACCTGGGACTTGCTTGAGACTTGAAGGTGGTTATGATGGTGTCATGTCAGTCCTATGCACACACCCCTTTATATAGCAATACAGATCATTTTGACTTTCATTGTGAGAGGAAAGAGAAGGACTGTATGCAAAAAATATTGGAATTTCAGGTTTTAGTGCTCAAAATACTGTATGAGGTTCCTCTTAATGCAAATCTTTTCTTATAGTTCAGCAGCTCGAGCTCTCATATTCAAAAGAAACATGAAAGCCAAAGAAGAAGTGAACAAAGAATTCAGAAAACAAAACAATGTTCAGGTGAGTTTTAGACTGAATGAAAATATAACACAAAAATGTCAACAATTGCAAGCCTGCCTTAAAATCATTAAATTTATTTTTTCAGAAACATTTCAGTGATGACTGCTTCAAAGTGTTCACAGTGAGCTCCGAAGAGTTTTTTCAGAAAAAACATCTAAACTCAGAGGACACGGGTAGGTGAAGTGAGAACTTATATGAACACAAAATGTGCATCTCAAATTTTTTACTTTAACCACTTTATTACAAACAGGAATGACATAATTGGATTATGATGTTTGATGCATCTTTTTTTTTTAAACAGAAATACCCAAACTTCAGGAATTTCTGCAAATTCTGAATGACGATCACTCCGAGGCATTAAACTATGTGTCTGGAGCTCAGGGGATTCTCTCTCTGATTCAAGGGGCTCGCTGCAGAGACGTGGTAAGATCAACAAACAAAACTTGTTTAATTATCTTAAGTTGTCTTAATTATCCACAACAGGCATAAATAAGTAAAGTAAATAGTATTGTAGCATCAATTCTTTAAATTATTTATGTGTTGTGTTTGATTTCAGGCTGACCAGAAAAAATGTGTGTGCAGAGTCCTTGAAGAAAACATGAAGCATGAACTTGATAAAGTCAGAAAACCCATGGAAGAGACTTATGAGGCTTTTGACAAATGCCTGAGTGAGGGGGTTGAAAACTCAAAAAGTTCATGTGAAAAAGTCTTAAAGTCCACCTTATATCCTGTATGTATTTCAATTATATTTACATCAAGACAATTGATTTTGCACCTCACATGAACATGTTAACTGTCTTTACATTTTTTTTAAGCCAAGAGGTCGTGCTTTCCACAAGATATTGAGGTGTATAGTTGAGAATGGTGGCATCTACAAACGAAAAAATGGGAGACAAATAAACCTCAATATGAAGTTAGCTTCACGCCTGACTGACAGCATTGATGAGGAATTCAAGAAGACCTTCCCGTAAGAAATGACTTTTATTGAGGACATAAAAGCCTTTGTTAGCCAACTATGAGGAAAGCCTACAATGAAAAGATACTTTATTTTACAGTTATATAAATTATGTAATATGATACATACTTTATACAAATTACATTATTGACACTTGTCAGTTTTTTTTAAACATTTCAACTTGTTAAATTGTTGTTGTTAACTAACTTGTTTCAGAAATGAAAGGAAATCTGGACCATTCAACAGGGTGATCAATACGTTTTCACTCGACACAGAGAAGCTGATTGACAATCACAAAGATGTTGAACTGCAACTGATATTCCTCAAGACAGAGGTAAATTTAAGAATAGTACCATCTTGTCCATCAGTGCATTATCAAGCTGTTTGTCCAGGTCAGTGAGACTTACAGGGTTTTATCAAAGGAAAACACATCATTCAAACTTGATAGAAACAAAATAAAACTCACCAGAAATTACTTGGCTTGTCTTTCCACTGCTCCAACAATCACCAGCTTCAGTTGTTTGACCGAAATAAACCCTTAATACAGCGTGTTGAGTGCATGTCCTCAGTGTTTGAGGAAGGTCTGTTTCCACACACATTACCATTATGCTATAGGGGAAAAACAGCCTGGCTTGTTTGTATTTCTTTAAACCGATCAAAATCATCTTGCACTGTGCTACGCTCAGGATGCAGCAGTGGTGCCTCTGCAAATAGTATCAGGATGGACTTGCTTTGGTGGAACATGAGCACATCAGGATGCAAACCCCAGCATTAGCCTCTGAGACAACTATTTGCCATTTTCATGAAGATAGCGCCCACAGAGAAGATTTGATGAGTTAGATTAAATTAGATATGACTATATTCTACTGTACTTGTTTCTCTTCCAACCTTATATACATATATATATATATATATATATATATATATATATATATATATATATATAT
>JAJHUR010075909.1:0-14181 GCA_027495735.1 Lutjanus campechanus | reverse complement strand
GAAATCATGAGGAAAGCACAGAGGAAAAAAGCAGGCTACTTCCTTTTTTATCAGATATCTGGGCAGAAAAGACTTCTTTCGTTCCTCCTCTTGGGTGAAAAATACAGCCCTGGGAAAGCTTTGGGTTATTATTGGATGTCCACTCTAAAAGTATTTCCAAACAATCCAATGTTGTGCTCTAATAGAAATCTATGAATGCTTCTCAGGGGCAGGAGGACAAAGCTACGGCGGGGCTGTACATCTGTGAGTTTAGAAACAAAGCTTTGTTTGTGAGCCTCAATCACTTGTGCTCATGAAAGCAGACACTTACTTGAAAAACTTTCTTTTTCTTTCAGGGGAGGGGGTGGTGGTGGTGAAGCCGGGGGGGGGAGAGAACACTCTAAACCTACATCCTGGTATAAATTTGCAAAACGCAATACAGGCCTGATTGTGTGTGGAGTAGACGCAGGATGCATACAAATAGAATCCCTTCTGAAATGTCCCCGTCCCTGCATGGCTCAGTGGCTAATGTACAATAAATCAACAAAAGGGGGCTTTAATACCAGCGACGGGCAGGTCCAGGCTACTGTTATTTTATCTTTTTACAGTATTTAATTGGAAGTTTTCCCTGAAACATTACACCGCGCTTTCAAATGACTTTGCCCAAATCTAAGAGGAGATTGATAAGAATTTCTCTCTCCCCCCCCACCCCCCTCTCCTCCCACCCCTCCTCTCTTAAAGTTTTTTTTTTTTTCCACCCCCTTTGCCTTTCAGGAGAGAGCAAGTTTTTGCCGAAGGGAGACTAAAGTTACAAGTGTGTGGCATTTTGTGCGGGGAGAATGAAATTGGAGGCTTGGAGGGACGGATAAGGACAGGCTGGGAAAAAGGGAAGTTGGCAGTGGTAGCGGGTCAACAGCGCGCCTCAGAGCCGTACCCACTGCACCAGGTGTCCACTTAATTCAAATGATACTATTATTCATAGACAGAGGAAGAGTATTGAAACAACCCCCCCACCCCCTCCAAATCATTTGCAACTGAATACAGATATAATCCTGGAAATATAAGTCTCCATTAAGGCTATCCCATTTAGCAAACAAGGCTCCCATTGTGCAACATGTTGTGTGTATAAATCACAGTCTGAGAGAGACGGAGGGAGGAGAGAAAAAAGAGAGAGAGAGACGACGACGACAACGAGGGAGAAAGTAAAACATTCAGTCCAAGACGAGATTTGAGAATGTCACTCAGTCAGTCACACATGACAATTAGGAGTGTGTTTAACTTTCTGATTTCATGGTGGCGTTTGTCCTCTTTTCACTTGAGGTTTTTTTTCCCCCAGAAAAAGGAAAGAGCAGTAAATAAACAGAAAAAAAGAGCAATTTCACATATGTGCATCTGATATTGATATTATTTTATTATATTTAAATATCATATGTGTTAAAACATGGATGAAAATATAAGTTAGATGTCTGTTCTTCGTGGTCTTGGCTGGGATTTTTCCACCACTAAACACAATATTCACTCCTATGCCTGATGTGCCATTATTACTTTTAGGCCCTGCTCAATGTATGTTTTGTGTGTGTTTGTTGTCTGTACTTGAAACCTATGAAACCTTACTATTTTATTTTTTGCTGCCCACCTTGACCAGGACCTCCCTGGTAGAGGACATATTGTGTCTCAGAGGAAACTCTCTGGTTAAATAAAGGATAAATCAGTTGCACACCCCCAAAATTAAGAAAAACATCAAGAGGCTAAACAAAAATACAAACCGTGCTTTAAAGAGGCCTCGTAGGCCTAAAAAAAAGCACCAAAACTCCACCAAATCCCAAAAAGACATTGATCGGACCTTAATTTGAATCTTTAAAAAAATGATTTAAAAATGCAGAATATTCTCATCCAGCTGCAGGTGCTGCATCCCAAACAGAAACTGTGATCTGTGGCTCATAATGCTGTTGAATGCTCCCCATAAAATATTAATTTCATGAGGAAAAACTACAAATTTTCAAACCTAAATCTGCTATTTATGAGGTACAGATGAACCAAAAGGGAAATGTTGCATTTTTTTCTGATTTAACATTAAATTAAGATTAAATTAAGATTTTAAAGAAATCATTCGAGAGCGTTTTAAGTTCTCTGGAAGCAGAGACATACACTCTGGAAATTCATTGTGTCTTCATTAATGTGAATGATATTCCCTTAGATATTGTGTATCAGCGCTGCCCAAAGTGGGGTCTGTGGACCAAAGCTGGGCCGACATAAGGTTTAGTTTTGCCCGCCGTATGTTTCTAGCGATAAAAAATGATAAAAATTATTTTTTTAAAAGAAAATAGAAATCACTGTTGCTCTTTAAATATGTAGGATCCCAAATTATTACTTATATTTCATAATTTGAACACAGCGTTCCACCACTGAGTTTCACTTCTGGCCCTCAAAAGGAAAAAGTTTGGCTGCATATTAACAGTGTGTGTGAGTATAACACCAAAATAATTATATATATTTTAAAAAAATCATCAAAAAAAAAGAGAAAGAAGCAGAAGTCCTGGACTCAACCAGGCCAGTTCAGGTGTAAAACTAAATGAAAATGTGTCATGGCAATGTTGTATAATACAAACCAAGAAAATAGTTGTTGTTTTTTTCATTTTACTTTTAAAGAATTACTCACCTATCAAAAATAGTTGCTCATGAAATATTCTGTCTATCAACTAATTGATTAATTAACTAATAATTTCAGAAATAGTAAAAAGTAAAAGACGACAAAGTGGCAATTTAACATGAGCTTTAAAAATGAAGTCACATTCAGCTCATGGTAATCTTCTGATGACAGTCAATAATCCCGTACATTAACAGGAAAAACAGCTTGTACACTGTCCAAAAAACAAAAGAAGAGAGAAGAAGCTTCTCCGATGTAAAGGACCACTTTCTTATACTGATTAAACACAGTTTGTTGTCTGTACAGGAATTTATTCCTCATTTATTGGACCGTTTTCGTCGTCTACACACATCTGACATGACACTTTTTGAAAAGGCCTCAACACAGGAGCATGAATCTTTTCACATTTCTGTCCAAGTCTCAAGTATCCTAATGTTCAGTTAAATAAAGATCGTAAAGATTCAGAAACGTCAGAAAGTTTTGATCAAAAAACAAACAAACTGTTAATAGTAAAAACCAAATGATCAGAGACTCTCAGGTCTGCTCTCACTCTGCTTGCAGCAAAAGTGTCCACAGGTAAAAACATTTCATTAAGTATTTTGTGTCGACGAGCTCGAGCTTTTTTTTTTTTGGATGTGTGTGTCAAAATAAGTTGTGTTCATCAGATATTTAGACAGCTGAGTTGTGGGATTGAACCGTAATTGGCGTTCAGTGAAACTCTTCTTCTGTGGTGACTGAAATCAGAGGAGAAAAAGTTATCAGGGGCTCGATATTGTCCGCTTTTATAAAGTAGCTGCTCTTTTCACCTTTGAGTTCCCGTGTGAGGGGAATAGACCTCCGTGTGGCCATTGTTTGGCGTGATTGCACCGCTCCATCACACGTTCCTCTGAAGGATTAGATTGATCCACTGACTGAAGATGAACTCCTGCAGTCTGTACTGTACCCAGCTGCAACACCCAGCAGCGGTTTGTGGTCCTATAAGGCTGTTTTTGTCCTTTTCTTTTACTGAAATTAATTGGTTAGCTGGTTTTAGACAACTGGGAACCAGTTCTGGGTGTGGGGATGTATTTTTTTTGTGTTGTTAAAAGGGTCTCTGCTGTTGTAAAGTGAAAAATGTTGATTATATGAGCCTGACAGGAGTGAAGGTGTGTGGTTTAATGAAATGATCAGTGCCCAGAGACATTAAGGCTAAAGAAAAAATGAAGAAAAATGAAATATTGAACAAAAGGAGACTTTGTTTTTCTATAAATGATAAGGTGATGAGAGCAGGTGATGTTCAGGACAGACAGCTGGGAGGGGGCGTAACATCCACCAATTCTTTAGAGTTGTGACAAATCATGTCTCTTCAAATAAAAACTTTACAAAAAAATATTACTACTAACACTCTAATTTTGGTGATAATTTATTCTTTAAGGATTTTTATATATGTGAAATATATGTAATTTATTAAATGGTTTGGTTTGCTTGAATTTCTTCCCTGTCCCAGAAATCACAACTAACAATTAATCGATGTGTTAAAAAGTTTTCAAAATCTAAAACTAACAACACCTACTGATAACATAGGTATGAAAAATGTGCTATTATAATTAAAAATTTGATTTTTTTTATGAAAACGTTGGCCCTTTAAAGTTGTGTTTCAAATTTCTGTCAGATTTTTACAAAAATTGAACTTGAAGGAGCCCCGTCTCACTTCCTGGTTTAAAAATTGGTGAAAGCACAAGTAAGCTTTGTATTTTTAAACAAATTCAATAAATAATATTCCTGTTGGATGTGTCTCTAACAAAACGTCAACTCCTTAACCCTTCTTAATCAAAGCTAAATAATAATAATTATGGTTTTAAAATGTGTATTTTGATTAGAATCAACAGAACTCTGAGCAACTTTAACAAATAAAATGGCTCCTCACTGTGATTATGCTGTAAGATGAAAAAACATTTTGTTGACTCCGTAAGATGGAAAATGTCACTTAATTAAAAAAAATGTAATAACACGGAGGTTGGCCCGTTAAAAGGCTTGATAGGCAAGAGTTTGATCTTTTAAAATATATTTTCCAGCTTAATTGAAGAGTAAAAGTCCTGTTTTGTCCCGATTGATCAGTTACAGATTCTGAGGATGATTTGAAGCAGAGTGTCCAGGCACACGTCACACGTGTGTTACAGTCATTTTAAACATCTTTTCAGCCAGACTGTCATTAACCTGTAGGAACGTACAAACTTTTTTTTAAAAGATATTTTTATCACAAATTCCTCCTGCAGTGGCGGCTGCACTCTGGTTCAAAACATGTCGAATGACTTACAACCAAAGAAAATACACAGGGTTTACACCACACCGTGCACACTGAAGAAAATTGATCACACCTTTATCCAAAATGTTCTGGCATGGATACACTGATGCACTTGTTATGGTCCTGCCTGCTTGTTCGATATTAATGGATGTTTTTCTTCTTAATATAGATAATAAACTTCGCCCCCCTTATTTGTCAACTAAGTGTGAAAATGGACGTTACGCAGCCGAAAACTGTACAGTACGTAGTATTATAGCATCGGCCTTTTTATCAGCAAAGCGGATCATCTTAATGAACTAGAAACAACGTTAACTAAACTGTTTCAGGACGGAGAACTGCTGTGAGGACTTTATGGATTTACTGTCAATGGAACCAGCTGTTCTAGTTCTCCAGAACGATGATAGACCTGATGAATTTTATGGTTCCTGGAACTTTATTAGACCTTGTCTTGAGGAAGCATAAATAAAGTGTAAAAAGTGTTTTTGTTTTGTTTGTTTGTTTTATTATTGTAATCAAAGTAATATTTCTTCTTAAAAATCATTAATAAAAACAAACAAATAAACATGTTAGCCTAATCAGCACAGTAGACACATAACAATTCTTATTTGACATTTTTTAATAACTAAAAGCAGGAATTATAGCCAATACGTAACTGATTTGATCAGAATATTTTCACAAATTCATATCTTTTTTCATATTATCTATTACGGTTAATTTTTGGCACAAACAGGACAGGATTCAAGATTCAGGACAACTGCTTTTAATTCAGACTGTCCTGAATTTTTCAGGATGTCTTTTTTTTTACCCTAATAAATGATCCCAGGAAAGATTAAATTAGATTTAAATCCTTTATCAAGCAGAAATGTCCAAAAAGAGTCAAGTTCCAGCTTCTCAAATGTGAACATTTTCATGTGTTTCCCTGTTTTATATCACTGCAAACTGAATATTTGTGGGTTTTGGACTCTTGGTGTGATGAAACAAAGTGATTTCAAGACATCATCTTTTCCTTTGGGAAAGTGTGACAGGAAACTGATTGTTCCCAGAGATTTAAAGCTACAACAATGAGTTTTCAACTGGTTATGAAACCATTTACCGTTTAATACGGATACCTCTATATCACCAACATAAGTTAACGAGACCACCCGCAAGAAGATTGTCTATTTCTTTTTTTTTTTTTGGTGCTTTTTTTAAATAATGGTTGCCTGTTTGAAATCAGATAAAACGAGCCTGTGTTTACTTTTTCTCAGGCAAAGTTACAGTAATAGTATGTGAGCCAGTTAAAAAGGAGCAGGGTGAGATTTTTATTTAGATAAATTCTGGTTTTGAGGTTATATTTTGTGCATTAAAGTGGAGACATAACTGGTTTTGTCCACAGGGGCCTTTAGAATCAACACGACATCAAAGTTCCTTGCAGCAGCTTTAATCAGTCAATCAATCAATCAATCAATCACCTCAGCTCAGACAAGTGGTTTTCCTCCACTCTCATCATTCTCACGAGTTAAATAGTTTTGCGCAAAAAATTTAAATTACGTTTATATCAGATTAACATAAAAATGCTTGTCGTATGCCTGCAATATCTTTATAGCGCCGACGTAGACCCTTATAGATTCCTCTTTCAGTTCAGTCTTTTCATTATCAGTTTTCTAGACCTGTCTGTGTCTCTGTGTCTCTGTCTCTAAGCTCCCATGAAGTTCCCATGACCCGTCACAATACAGTGATGATGTATTCAAGCAGTGATGTATGAAATTCGGGCAAATAAAAACCTTTGTCCTCCCACACTGGCTAATTATTTGACAGATTGGAGCCCTGTTGTGTGTGGATACTGTGAAGGAGCCCTCCGCCAGCCCATCCCCCACCCAATAAAGAGGCCACTTGCAGAAAAAAATTCCTCTATAGCCACCCTTTTCTATTCTTTGTTAGAAGATTACATTTTTTCACCACATTTTGGAATGACAAAATGGGGGAGAACTGTGGGTTTTTTGGAGGGGGACCCTGTGTGCTCAGGCAGTGACAGAGGGGGCCAGGACAGCAGTCAGTGGCAGTTTAAAAAGATTTTCTCAAGCAGAAATATTTAATCTTCTCAGGGAAAATAAAGCAGAGAAAAAACAGAGGACAAAAAGAAGCTAATCATCCACAGGTCTCCCCCTCCCCGTCTCCCCCTCTGCCTCCCTCCCTCCCCATAGTTATCTGTAAAAAAAAAAACACACAAAAAACAAGAGAGAAAAAGATTATGTAAGATTGGTAGAATAAATCTGCATGTATAATTATGATTTATACATGTTCCCACATGTTTGTGCTGTTTCTGCATCAACTTTTCTGACGGCTGTTAATTCTTTTACATCAGTTTTATGTCAGTTCATGTACCGAGAAAAGAAAAATGTTCAGCTCGGCTTTAGCAAAGAAACATTATTTCAATTACAACAAGCTCAATATCCTGCATTTGCTATTATAATTTTATTTTTTTCCCTCTGTTTCTTCATGTTCTCTCTCCAAACAGGACACGACAACAACTTTCTGGGCAGACTTCTGCAAACAGCTAATTAGCGAAGCTGGAAGCTTCCAATTACTCTCTTAACTGAGCTCTGTTTGTTGCATTTGTATGTGTAGAAGGAGCATAATTATATGCACATCGCATGCAGGTGCAAGGCTATTGGAAAACAGCAACGATGAGAAGAGCGGCACCTGCACGCTGACTCCAAACCACAAATTTATTTAAATCTGAGGCCGATCTTCGTTGAGTCAAAATGTTTATTAATCATCACAAAAGCAATAAACTGTAATAGTCTGATAGACTCTCTGTGGTGACAGATGGGCCTAAACCACACAAATGAGAGGTTTGGAGTCAGTGTGCAGGTGTTTCTCTTTTTATTGATGCATTTTGTACTTTTTGAAATCAGTAATTGTATAATTATTGAAGTTGTTTCGGTCTTGTTGTTGCATTTAGCATCCACTTCTTTCTTTCTTTCTTTCTTTCTTTCTTTCTTTCTTACTTTCTTTCTTTCTTTCTTTTTTTGCCTCTTCATTTGGTTTATAGTTTTCTCATAAATCTTGTATCCAAAATCTCATAAACTTAACTGCTAGCTACATTAGCTCAACTAACATGCTAAGATAACCTGAGCCCACTACTGTATTATGTAATATTGGTGAATTTTGGTGAATTGATAATGGTATTAGCTCAGCAAATTTAGCAACAGTAGAACATGTTAGTGGTTTATATTGGTTTAGAATGTTGCTCACTTTGGTTAGCTAATGACAAGGCAAAATGTAGCCTTTTTAACACAACGTTTAAAAGTAGCATCATGAAAGTCTGGTATGCGTAACTACTTTTTTTTTGTCTGTATAAAATATTACATCCAGAAGCTAAGCAAATGTTTATTTATCACTTTATTGATGGATGGGTTTGATTTGGGAATCTAAAATCTCTTCAAGCTCACCTGCATTAACAACTTTATATCTCGCCAAATTAGCGGAACTAACATGCTAACATAAGCTTTCTTCTAATGTTTGATGCATTTAATTATAATATTTAGCAAATATACACTCAGTTTTTGAAGGCTATGTTGTTTTTGGTTTCTTTTTTTTATTTTTGATTGGTTGGGTTTTGGATATTGCTCACAAATTGACCAGCTAATGACAAAGCAAAAAACTTGCTTATTAACACAATGTTAATATGTTAATATTAGTCAAACTGAGCTAATGTAACCTACATGCAATATTGTCGGCTATGTTGTTTTTGTTTTTGTGTTGGTGTTAAATGTTGTTGCTGTCTTGTTGGCTTGCTAATAACAAAGCAAAAAAACTCACCTATTGGCACAGCGCTCTAAGTCGAGAATGTGCCACTACATTTTTTTGTGTGGATAACAATGTCATCACATTGTAAGTTTATTGATTGATGGGTTTTAATTATTGCATCAAAAATCCCTTAAAATACTGCATTAAAAACTTAATGCTAGCTACATTAGCCAAACTAATGTAGCCAAGCCAGATGCAGTGATAGTATTGTAGGCTATGTTGTTTTGGTTTTTTCGTTTTTGGTTGTTTCATTTTAAATGTTTTTGCTCACGTGTTGGCTAGCTAATGACAAAGGAAAAAAAATAGTGTGTTAGCATGTTTACGTGAAACATAATGAAAGTCTGGAGTGTGTTACTACATGTTTTGTGTATGGATCATATAACGATATTATTTCATTATCTAGAAATTTATTAATTGATGGATTTAATTATTGCATCCAAAATCCCTTCAATCTCAACTGCATTAACAAATTCATGATAGCCACATTAGCCAAACTAAGCTAATGTAGCCTACATGAAATGACAGCATTGTAGGCTATGTTGTTTGTGGTTTTTAGGTTTTTGATTACTTGGTTTTTGGAAGTAGCTCACTTGTTGGCCAGCTAATGGTAAAGCAAAAAAACCCCTCTGTAATAGGAAAGATCACAAGCAGTGTAATTATTTCAGATCTTTTGCGTCAAGAATGTAGTGACTAACTGTGAGTACATGAGCAACTTTATACTTGAGCAGATGTTTACACCAATATTAGATTAGTCATACATTTTGGCACTCTCTCCATCTTGGGTAATTTATTTTTATTACATTATTATTACGTCCTTTAGTTTTGTTTTGTCTCGTTTTGTGTTGTATTGTCTTGTGATTTCAGATGCTGTTGAGCCAGAACACAAACTGGCTTCATACATCACCCCCTCCCTGTGACTAATATCACAGGCTCCAGTTTTGGACACAACCTTGATGTTGTGGTCCTGAAGCTACCAGAGTTTATCCTCTTGGCATCTGGCTGCGAGGTAAAGGGGACCGAGAGAAAGCATCTGTGGGGTCTCGTCCTCCTCCTCCCCCCTCGTACAGAGCTGGAGGAACCCTTGGCACCAGCCCAGTGAAGAGGTGGCTGGAGTATTAACCGCACAACTTCCCCCACGTAGAAGGTTAAAACCCTTTCACAGTTTCCTCCCACCCTCCCTCGGCAGCAGCAGCACAGAACATATGCTCTTTAAAAACATATGGTCAGCAACAAAACTTCAGCTCTTTAAACAATGAAAACACTGAAAACGCTCACTTTGAACCAAAAGAAGTGAACGTAATGATACTGTTTTTTGTTTTTTTTTAAAAACAAAATAAAGGCGATTAGAGGACCTGATGCCAAGCTGCGGTGATTTATCACGCACATATTGTCCCAATTAGCACGATTATGGCGATGGCGCAGGCTGCTTGACCTTCTAGTACCATCCTCATTTGTATCGTGTCAACGAAAAAACAGCTCCTAAATCACTGCTCCTCACTCCCTGGTCAAATTAACACACACTATTTAAATCTGTGATCCCAAAGACACAGAAAAGAGACACACTTAAGAGAAAACTTTCCAAAATTTCAAGTGTAAGATAATGCAGAACAGCCATAATAATAATAATAATAATTAAGAGATTTAAAGTTACATCTTGTCAGTTTTAGATAAAAGCACCTCTAAACGTCTTATTTCATATTTTTTCACTGTGATTATTAAGGAGTAATTATGGCTTTTTAATTATGTCAGAGATATTATTTTAAAAACAGTTTATCAGTAATTAAAATGTGCACTTTAGTCCACATGAAAAATGTTATTAATCAACCTCAATATTCATTAGCTACCAAACATAGATTACAGTAAAGCACCTAAATTTTAGTGTTTGGAAAAAAATTTCTTCATAAATGTCACAATCATTATATTAAAACTAGATACAAAGTAAAGAGTTGATTTAAAACAGCTTCTACTTTGTCTATCTTGTGTCTAATTTATATCTTTTTTCTATTTTATAATAAATACAAAAGTGATACAAATTGGAACTTAGATACAAAACGGATACAAAGTAGGAAGTAGATAGAAAACTGATCATGTGGTAAAAATAGACACAGAATCAACACAAAGTAGAATGTAGATCATATGAAATGATGCAAAGTAAAATTTTGATACAGAAGAAGAAGATAGATACAAAACTTAAAGGTGAAAACAACAGTAATGATGTATAATAACCATCATTAATAAATTAATAGCTACTTAAACTTCAGTTAATAAAATTATTTCACTGTTTGTAAACAATGAAATCACAATTAATTATGTTTACAAGCCTAATTATCAGCAATGTTATAATATATGTTTTTTTTTTTAAATCATTAATTTGTCTAATATAAAACAATTAGGTTTTAAGTTATTGTATCATAGCTGATAAGAAATGATCACAACTACATTCTGGTTAAATTAGTAAACTAAGAGTTTACATGATAACATTTAACTATTTGTTAATGATTACTAAATCATATGTAAACCTGCAGGAAATCATTACATAGAGAGACAGACCAGATATTTGCAGAACTTTGTTGATGGTTAATAATTAGTTTGTAAATCGTCGATAACTTTTTTGCAACTAATGATTATAAAACCTTACCCGAGTACATATATCACTTACCTTCATTACGTGACTTAAATAATTAAGTATTTATGTACTTAAGTAACTTAAGTAGCATACATATTTTAACTGAAAGCCTCTACATAAAGCTACTCAAGTAGTTTTGTTTTCTAAATCTAAGGAGGTGGTTTTTGTGCCTGTATTTTGAAAGTCTTGCATATTTATTATTGCTAACTTGAAAAAGGAAACACTAGAGGCGTAGGGCCACTCACCAAGCTACCATAAACATTGCATGTACGGCCATTATAGAGTTTCAACTTATGTTTGTACAACTTTATAATTGCAAAATAAATCGTTAAATTGTTCATAACTAAAGCTTAATTAACTATAAATTAACCATTTTACTAAGGTAGAAAGTAAACTAAAACATAAAGTAGAGAACAGATACGAAATACAAAGTCGATGCAAAGATTTTAGAAGAAAAACAAATCAAACTTGTGTGTGAAAAGTGATATCATGGTGTGTACAGTATGTGTTGCTCTGATGACTCTGTCGACTGCAGGAACAATGACACTCTTCTCGCCCACCCGTGTATTGAAATGAATCTCTGGATGTTTTGTTTTGGCTAATGGCTGATGTGTCAGCTCGTATGTCTGTGTCACACCACTGGCCAAGGCAGCCTCCCGACAGAGCTTTTTGGGTGTGAGTGTGGTGGTAACAGAGAGTTTGGAGTCGGGCGGTTTTGGGAGGGGGGGTCAGGCTTCGAAGGGAGCACATGGAAATGAGACCCATTCATCCCTCTACCCATAACCCCCCCGATTGGCATATGGCATGGCATTGTCCTTGGCCGCTGAGCCAGAAGTGATGCAATTTGTTGGCATGTCCTGTCATTTCACAAACTACCCATCCCATTGAGGCCTCCAGAAAACAACAACAGAAGACATGGAAGGGCAGCCAACAGCTCAGCTTCTACGGATGCCCTGCCAAACTCACTCAAGAGGGAAATGAAAAATAAGTCGGGTTCAAACACTCAAACATTTACCAATATTCATTTAGGGTTTTACATTAGAACAAATATGTTGCTGAAAATTTGCAGCTCGACACAGCATTAACATTTGCTGAAATACTTTAATAGTCAAAGTGGCAGTCGAATTACAAATACTGACAGAAATGAATTAGTGAAGTAATGAAAGAAGTTGAAGTTTAAGTGTGAGGAGTGAGTAAAGTTGAAATGAAAGTGCAGAACGTACTTAGAGATTCAGTTGAAGTTCAAGCATTCAAAGGAGTTGAAATGTGAATGTAGGTGATTAATTGAGCTGAAAGTGTCTTTCAAGTCCTGGAATTAATAAATGCTTTCAGTATTACACTTCAGGTGATACTTTAACTGATATCGTCTTTTAGTTTCTACACTAAAAAGACAAAGTTAGTTGAAGTGTGTGCTGAAGCGTAAACACTGAAAGCAGCTAAAGTGTACTGCGTTTGAACAACTCCTACAAGTTGTAGGAGTCAGAACAGCAGAAGAAGTTTTTTGTAGACTGTTTAAGGCTTTCACAACCCTGAAAGGATTTGAAGTGTCAGTTGGAGTATAAGCATTGAAAGGAGCTGAAATATCAGTTGAAGAGAAAGTCTTGAAAGCTGTTGAAATGTCATTTTGGCAGCTGAAGTATTAGAAATAGTTGAAATATTGAAATACAAATACTGAAAGAAGTCGACATATTGAAATGAAAGTGCTGAGAGCAGTTGAAGATTCAGTTGATCTTCAAGCACTGAAACGAGTTGAAATGTCAGACAAAGTGCTAAATTGAGCTAAAAATGGTGATGATGTCAGCTAAAGTGTTGCAGTCTTTTGTGAAAGAAGTAGGTGAAGTTGAAGTGTTAATTTAAGTGTATATATTGACTGAAGCTGAACTACCCGTTGAAATGAAGGTGCAGAACACACTGTAGCTGGAGATTCAGATGAAGTTAAAGCACTGGAGCTGAAATGTGAGAAGAACCATTTGAAGTGGAAGTCCTGGAACTGACAACTGCTTTCAGTGCTTACACCTCGGGTGACACTTTCCATTAAAGTGTCATCTGAACTGTAAATACTAAAAGCAGTTGAAGTGTATTGTGTACGAAAATGGAAGTTGTAGGAGTTAGAAGCATTTTTATTGATGTTCAAAGCTGAATACTCTCAAGACCCTCAAAGGGTTTGAAGTGTCAGCTGGAGTAAACACACTGAAGGGTGCTGAACAGTCAGTTGAGGAGAAAGCAGTGAAAGCAATTGAATTGTCAGTTTTGCAGTTGAAATGTTAGAATCAGAAATATTGAAACAGTTGAAGTTGTGGTGAAAATGGCATTCGTAATTCAAGTACTGACTCAGTTATTGTTCAAGCACTGAGAAGAGTTGAAAAGTCGGATGAAGTGTAGGTGATAAGTTGAGCTGAAAGGTT
Source organism: Lutjanus campechanus (assembly GCA_027495735.1). Classification (NCBI taxonomy): domain Eukaryota; kingdom Metazoa; phylum Chordata; class Actinopteri; order Lutjaniformes; family Lutjanidae; genus Lutjanus; species Lutjanus campechanus. The sequence continues at coordinate 448 of JAJHUR010075909.1, read as the reverse complement.
GAAGTGGAGGTAGAAGACCTGAAAGAAATTAGTTCTAGTTCAAGGGTATGAGGTGAAAAACAATGTCAAAGTGTCGGCTTAAGTGCAAATATAGAAAGAAACTGAAGTAAATTGTGTGAATAGTGGAAGTTGTTGGTGTTAGAGGAACAGAAGTTTTCTTTGTTGTAGTTTTTGTCAGTTTAAGTTGAAGGTCTGTGATTGGAAAGAGTTTGAAGAGTAAGACAAGCACTGAAAGGAAAGGAGTTGAAATATCAGTTGAAGAAAAAGATGCAAATACTGTGAAAATTCAGTGCAGTTTAAGTGTCAGTGTGAAGGACCAGTGAGTAGTATTTAGTGGCATCTTGTGGTGGACTTGTAGATTGCACACACCTTGCATCATTTGCACCTTGCGTTTGGTTTGTCCGTTCTGGGCAGCTGTTGAAACATGGCAGTGCGACATGATGGACTC
>JAJHUR010075907.1:0-13863 GCA_027495735.1 Lutjanus campechanus | reverse complement strand
TTAAAAATATATTTATATCATATTTTGCTTCAATGTGTCTTTGAGTCTGCTTTTGAGAAGCATGATTTTTAAACCATTTTTTAAACAATATTCTAATATATTTTTATGAACGCATAAGTCATTTAAACTTGAATACAGTACTGGTAGAGTTCATACAAATACATTTTTACAATTCATAATTGTGTCAACTGCGTCTTAATGTAGTAATAAACTGTTTTTACTGCTTGTTTCTAGTAAAGCCTGTTTTACTAGAATTTCACAAATTTTTTTATAAATTGCTTTACTTCACACCTGAATAAAATACTGTTGTATCTGTACCTCCTATCAGCATCATAAATATGTTTGCAGAAAATATGTTTGAAATATTTACATAATCAACACAAGTTCAGTTGTAGAAAAAGTATAATTTCAAACAGGAATATATTTTTTCAAAACATTTATTCAGTCTAGCACTGCTTTTTCACAACTGTTGTTAGCATTTAAGCACCACTGGTGCATTTCTGACAATATCACACTCAATGTGAGGAGTTACAGGCAATCTGAACACTGAAAACTTGTAATCTGGAATACTTATTACTTATTACAGCAGGTACATTTTCAGTTTAGCATATTTTATTTGCTTGAAAAATGTACGTAAAAAGTTACATATGATACCATGATGTAAGAAAAAATCTCATCCAATCTCTTTCCATTGCAGGACAATTACAATCATGCATTTCAGTTCCTTTCAATATTATTTGGCAGAACACTGATGTGCATGGTGTTCTTTCTTTTTAATCATCAAACATTTTCTTTTGTAAGACTGCATGCACTGCATAAACAGTGTTGGACTCTTTCACCTTATGAATAAACCTTGAACAACTTTTAAGATTAGAGTCTTCTGGACTTGGAAAGCTCCTCAACCAAAACACAGCTCAGTCGTGCATTACAACCTAGATGGTCGAAGAGCAATTTCAAGGTTCATAGCTTGATTTAATGGTGGTGGTATTGAGTCTGAGTGGCTCTATTTTCTATTTTCATTAGTTTTACATTACATTTCACCCTTTCTCATGATGCTGAATTATTGAGTTTAAAGAGTAACTTCACCCCCAGGTCTGAGCCTAACACCATCCACTACATAATTTTGAAAAAATGCAAAATAAATGGTCAAAGGAGCTGCAGGGAGTGGGTGTCATGACGTGAATTAGTCCCAAACAGATGACTCTTTGTCAGCACTGGCCTGTGAAGTTCAAGATGCCATGTTGAGCTCTTTTCAACCAATGAAATGCTGATTTCTATAAATTTGGAAAGAAATGTCTATATTAACACGATCATAGATGTGTTTCACCACATCACTGTCAAGAAAAAGGTCCACAGTGGGATGTTCAAGCAAGAACATTAGTGCTCAAGATACCTTTAGAAGTTACACACACACATTATACATGTGGATATCAGCCTATTTAAATCTGATGACAGTGATGGGTTAAAAAAGAAATTAACTTTCCTGTCCTTTTGCTTCGTGCAGCTCCATCATGGTGCACAGAGTAGCAGTGATCGGGGCTGGCCCCTCAGGTCTGACCAGCATGAAGGCTTGTCTGGATGAGGGCATGGTGCCAACCTGCTTTGAAAGCAGCGATGACATGGGCGGACTTTGGAAGTTCAAGGCAAGTCAGCTCTCCAGGAAAAATGCTGACAAACATGTTGTGTTTATTCCCCAGGCTATTGAAGTTAAACTGCCAATCTTACCATTATTTTTCCTTTCCTATGCTTTCTGTTATTTAAAACCTCTTCTCTGCAGGAAGTATCAGAGCCCGACAGGGCCAGTATCTACCGTTCACTCACCATCAATATCTCCAAGGAGATGATGTGCTATAGTGACTTCCCGATCCCTGCTGATTACCCCAACTACATGCATCACTCTAAAATCCTGAAATACTTCAGGATGTATGCAGAACATTTCAAACTCCTGCAACACATACGCTTCCAGGTAACAAAATCTACATGAGCAGAAAGGAGCATGTGATTCGTTCAATATATCGATGCAGATTTGAACAATAAGCTAATCTACTGTATTTTTTATATATATAATTTAGACCACAGTGAAGAGTGTCAGACAGAGACCAGACTATTCTCGCACTGGTCAATGGGAAGTGGTGACTGAGAACAGAGATGGACTGGAGGAGAGGCATGTCTTTGATGCAGTAATCTGCTGCTCGGGCCACTACACCTACCCTAACCTGCCGCTCAAAGACTTCCCAGGTAAAGACACGTTTGACATACAAACCAAGTCTGATTTTCAGACCCTAAGCTGAAGCCATGGCGACATTTCGGAAAGTAACCAGCTGCAACAGTGTGCTGGTATTGATTTCACCTTGTGAAAAAAATATGGCCCTGGAGACACTTGCTGTCGTGGGAACAACCACAGAACTACCACAGAAACAGCTCTGAGTACCTTTTCAGGTGTTTATGTCTGTCCTTGAACAGATTTTGTCACAACTGTGCAAGATATAGTCACAAAGGTTTATAGCTGAGATCAAAATGAAAGCTGAGTTTGAAGATGAGTGTGATCTGACCCAGGAGTACTTAGTACTCATTTATTAATTTATTAATGACTACTAAGTACTAATGGGTTGGAATATCAGTATAGTACAGCTGGTGTGATCCCATCATAAGATGGTATCTAGTTTTTCTTGCTCTTGGCACAAGTGTAACATAATTCATCAATATATAATTCTGCTGTATTGCAGGAATTGATACGTTTGAAGGGAAATACTTCCACAGCTGGGACTACAAGGGGCCTGAAGACATGTATGGGAAGAGGGTGGTGGTCATCGGCATCGGTAACTCAGGAGGTGACATCGCTGTTGAGGCCAGCAGAGTGGCGGAGCAGGTTGGAAAGTCTTTACTGATTGCTCTTGTCTTCCTTTGATATAAGACACTGATTCAAGATAATTCATGCGTGTTGACATCTGTCTCCTGCTCTTGTTCTGTAGGTCTACATGAGCACTCGTCGTGGTGCCTGGGTCATCCGTCAGGTTTCTGACAATGGCCTGCCAGTGGACATGAAGTACAACACGCGCTTTGTCCACATCTTGTTCCAGCTGTTGCCAATCAACATTCTCAACTGGATCGGCGAGAAGAAACTCAACGCCATGTATGACCACACCATGTATGCCCTCAAACCCACGCACAGGTAGGTGCTGTTAGGACCAAAAAGATCATTTCTGTGCATTAACCCCGACCTCCTCCTATTGTTGCTGAAATGTGGAGACGGTAAAGTCAACCACATTTAAGCTCTACAGCTTGCATAATCAAGAAAACTGTGTCAAATCTGTGGGTGCACGGTATTTGAGTCACATTTCCTCTGTCATTATCATCAAAATATCTTAATCTCTCTCTTCTTCTGCTGTCTCATAAGACTCTTCAGTCAGATCCCAGTGATCAACGATGATCTGCCTTTGAAGATTCTGTCTGGGTCGGTCATCATCAAACCAAATGTGAAGGAGATCCGTGGCTCCACCGTGGTGTTTGATGATGGCAGCACCATGGAGAAGGTTGGAGGACTTTGTGTACAAGGATACCCTCATATCCTTTCTTTATTTCAATCAGTTTATGTCTAACTTATCTCTTCCCTGTTACAGGTGGATACTATTGTGTTCGCCACAGGTTACAACTATGACTTTCCATTCTTGCCGAGTAATGCTATGTACAAGTCAGGGCACCGTGTGGGTCTGTACAAGCACGTTTTCCCTCCCAACCTGGAGCATCCCACTCTGGCTGTCGTGGGTTTCATCCATGCCCTTGGAGCCATCATGCCCCAGGCTGAGATGCAGGCCCGCTGGGTCACACGTGTCTTGAAAGGTGAGGCTGCATGTTTAGTTTATCAGTTTATCACCTACTAGATACTTTTCAATCATGTCGGTCTTTTTACCTCTCTCTCTCTTCTGTACTTTTCTCTGCAGGACATAAAAAATTGCCCTCAAACCAGGCCATGATCAAGGCTGTTGAGAGGGACAGCAGTGACATGGAGAAAAGGTGAAGCTCACGCTTCTTTGCCTGCTAATTTATTGGAAAGCTCTCTGTTTTCTGTTATATCCCCGTAGAGTGAATCAGTGATAATATTTGATGATGTACGTGAAGATCTCAGTCATGCAGGTCATAGTCTTCTCTAAGAGCTGTGTGAAGGCGACTGGACTTGTTTGAGGTTCCAGGGAATGTTTGAAGTTTCAAAATGCCTGCTTCTAGAGCCAACTAGTTTGCCATCATTGATTGGTGCTGCACAGTGATCTAGTAGGTTAGCTGGACCCCCTGTTGAAGACCCATGTCCTGGACCTAGGATTAATTATGTATTTTTAAAGGTGCATTAATATGTTTTGGCCACTTGGGGGCATCCACTGACATGTTACAACCATATAAAAGTGTTATGAGTAAAATGTTTACACACCTAGCAAACACAAAGCAACATTAGCTTTCATTTGGAGTCATTTTTCTGGTCACTTGAATGTAAATTCACCATTCATTCTCCCTCAGCTGTGGCTTAGTCAACACCTGAGGGGAAATATCTGGCTCTGTCGTTCCTAAATGTTCCACCAAGTTCACCAGCTAGTCACTAACTAACTAGCTTGTTACAAACTAACTTTGTCATTTGGTTATGGATTGGTAGTGTGCAGTGAGTTAATCAGAGCATGTTAAAAATCATTATGAAAACAGGTGCCCACTGCAGCTGCATGCTTTCATATTAAACATATTAATCTGATAATTAAAGTATTGATTCTTGCAGCTTTAAGGTTTACGTAACTTTTAATATTTTTTGGCAGCAAAAAAAATCATGTTTAGTTAACACAGTCTGAGTGCAGGCAAAGAATGCAATATCTGATCTTCATATGAAAGTTGTATTATAATATTGAGTCATTGTATTCATGTTAGTGTGAGATTCCTGAGTTCATTTCTGATTTGTCCTCTCCACAGCTACATCGTGTCGAAGCTGACACCCCTGCAGGTGGACTTTGTGTCCTACATGGATGACATAGCTGGAGAGGTTGGAGTGCGGCCAAGTCTCCTGTGGCTCTTCTTCACAGACTACCCACTGTTCAAGAAGGTTCTGTGGGGTCCTGTCACAGCTTACCAGTACCGGTTGATGGGACCAGGGAAATGGGAGGGAGCCCGCAGAGCAATCTTCACCCAGTTTGACCGCATGTACCAGCCCCTAAAAACCAGACAGGTCTGAAATGAACACTGTTTCTTCTAAGTTCTGCAAGACTTGTATTAAAGGCTTAATGTATCCCTCAAGAACCGAATGTTTAACAGAACAACAAAACTTTTCCCTCCTGTCTCTTCCAGATGAAGGAGCAGGAGGCCTCCATCGCCGGCCGCCTGATGAAATGGAGCCTCACTCTCATGGCTGGAGGAGCTACCATCTACTACGTCCATGTGCGCAACCCCACCACCATCCCCACCCTCCTGTCCAAGCTCCGTCCCCAAACAATCTAAATATGCTCCATCAGTTAAAATATGTGAAAAAAGAGCCCCTCTGAAACACACAAAACAAATACCATGTGTACTGTTTCTAGATTCCTTGAGAAATCTGGTTCAGGATGCTCCTGTTTGGGTTGTGATTGTGGGAATAATTATTGGGGTCACTGAGCTGCAGATACTGTATCTACATATATATTTAATTTATTTAAAGACATATATCTGTTAGGGGAAACATATTTGAGATTTAGTGGATTGTCAAAGGTCAAGCACATCTAAACTCACCAGATGCATTTACATCATATTTGACTTCAAGTCACCATGAATGTGGAGTGTTGTTCCTGTGTGAATAAACAAACATATCAGACCTCTCATCTGAGTGTCATCTTGTGTTCAGCGCTCTTGAAACTATAACAATATAGCAGAATAGTAGGAATACAGGTGATCATGGATGAAATAAAAAATAGGAATGAATGAAGATGAGGTCTTGATCATGTACACAGATGGTCCGCCCACACCAGTATTCCAACTTATTTTGGTTGATTACATCTTCTCAGGACTGTGTGGGCATGTACAGACAGTTTGACTGACAGCTCACCCACGCTGCAGTTAATTTTGTTGCACCTGTTCAGGCACCAAAAATAACACTAAATAACACTTTATTATATCTATTGGCACATAAGCCCCTGCTGATAAAATCTGGGAAACCCAAAAAGAGAAGCCTACCGAGGATCATGTGTTGCTTTAAAAAAAGTGTCTGTTTGAGCTGATTGAAGCCCCTTTGGCTCCCTGGACAAGTGAAACTTTTTCTTGCACTTTTCCAAACTGCAAATAAGCAGAACATTTAAAGCTCAATACAGTGAAATAGGAACAATAATTTGGGTTTACCAGCCTTTGATGAATGCTGCTAGATTTGCACAGATCAGTTAAAAACTTTCTGTCGATGAACATCATTAAGAGTTTTAAACATTTTGGCTTGTGTACATGCGGTATGAAAGCAGAGGTGACATGAGCGGACTGTGGAAGTTCAAGGCAAAGACTTTGCTCTGGAAAACCTGCTGTCAAGAATGTTTTGGGCCCAGGCCGTTCATATAGCATCAGATGAAAAGGATTAAGCTCAGAGTCTTTCAGTCTGATTCAGTACACACTGTCCACATCCTGTTCAAACTGCCCCCCTAACACAGGTAAGATTCTTCTGTTTTGTTCTGTTTATTCAACATAGTGATGATGATTTTTCTCAACTGGCTTGATGAGAAAAAACTCAACTCCATGTATGATCAAACTATGTATGGCCTAAACATTGTGTGATTTCTCTTAGTAACATCCTGTTTTGTTCATATGCAGTCACTCATTTGATTGTGTCCCATTACAATAAAGACAGTGTCAACGTCAGTCACATTTCAGGATTTCACTACGGGGGAGACTGGGGTGCCTCTGGTCCAGAGGTGGCATCTTTTTTTACCCAGTACCTAGACATGATTGCAGTCTGAACACCTTGTACGTAGGTTTTCTACATTTTATGCAAATATGATGGGTTAAAGGGGGACACTACCACTGTATGACTGCTCAAAACACAAGTGAATTTCAGGAGAGACCAACAGTATGTCAAAGTCCAAAGTCCCTCCCATGTGTAGCTGATTATATAACAAGCAGCGGCTCAGTTCATTGGAGTTCAGAGGCTGTTTAACATCTGATCGCAGCTGCACAGGATTTACAATCAGCTTACTGGGGAAGGTGAGAACTTTCAGATCGCAACAATAAAAGTATTATTATTCAACATAACAATTATGAGAACTAATTTTGTGCCAGCAGTGTTCTGCTGTTTCCTCCCTGTTCAAAATGGATTCCTTGACATGCAGAGACACACATTCTGCAAACTGATTTGCTTCCTCAAACTTTGACCAATGTTCCTCAGAGTTTTAAACAACTCAGTGATATGAGATAATTGACACTGTGTTGCTAAAAAAGAGTTACCTGTTCTAAGTTATACAGGCTTCAAACTTGCAAAGAAGTTTTGCTCTGTGCTAGAGTGTAGAAATGAGGAGACACTCATTCGATTTATCTGAGTGGTCTGACACTGAAATGCTGCAGCATGATCCAGTGTTATTCTCAACAATCATTCAGTGTTAAAATGTTCCTGTCCTAGAAGCTGTGTTTCATGAAAAGTTGTGGATTATAAACAGTATAGTTATATACAGTTTGGCAGGCCTACAAAATCAAATTAGAGTCATGAAGTATATACTGTAGGCACCACAGGAAGGACTGTAATCCATTACTCTTGTTTATAATACTGAGATAATATTTGCAGAGTTTATTATAACAAAGTTATTAATTACCTGTTTTAAAAAATTTAGTCAGTAACATAATCCAAGTATCACAATATTAAACTGATGTAACTTGATTTCTTTCCATTAGTTGTGGATTACCTCAATGTAAAATATGGTGTAATTATTTTTGTTTAATACAGTGTTGTTAGAGCTGCAACTAACAATTATCATCATCAATTAATTGGTTGATTATTTTCTCAATTAACCAATTACTTCTTTTGTCCGTAAAATGTCAGAAAATTGTTGATCAAAGTTGAAGATGACATCCTCAAATGTCTTGTTTTGTCCACAACTCAAAAGTATGACTCAAAATGATTGATCAACGATCAAAATAGATGCTGATTAATTTAATAGTTGATTAACAAGAGATTAATTGTTGCAGCAGCGAGTGTTTTACATTCTTTGTTAGGTTTATTAGTTTGTCCAGCTGTTCCTTCCTTTGTTGTGTATAATTTAACAACAAAAAATGGCAAAATTTCCATCCAGCGTAGCATTTTTTCACTCAAGGCAACACTCAAGCACTGTGTATGGTAGCATATCATTCATTATTTTATAATAGTAATCCGACTAATAATCCCCATCTTTACCAAATGTATCTGTAGATGACAATCAAGCTGATAAAATGGCTAATGAATACCAAACTGATCAGAAAAATTAACACCTAGCCGTACATCAGCATGATAAGAACAACCTCAAATGACAGAAACTATCTTTGAGAAAAATGGATTGATGTGTACTTTGATGTTTTAGGTTGGCCCAGGTCCCATCTGCTAACATGGAGGGACGGAGTTTATGACTTCCGTCATCCTCAGCTGTACTGTGTGTTTAAGGCTAATTAGCAAACATTTTCATGGCAGCAGGGTAAAGTAATATGTGAACCTGGTTAAAATTACCTGATAAACATTACCATGTTAGCACTGTGACTGTCACTGCTAGCGTGTTGATGTTAGCATTTAGCTCAAAGTGCTACTGTAGCTTAAGTGCAGGGTTATCCCTATAGCTCTATAGGTCTATAGCACACAATGGTTTAGGGTTATGAGTTAACATACAAAACAGGACCCTGAGAACTTGGAACTTTTGGAACACGGGACCCTGGGAACCTACACTCCCCTAACTACAACATCACAGAACCACTAACAGGGCTACAGATGCCTGATCTCGTTTTCAGACATGATTTTTTGTGTCCCTCCCTACAGGAGTGCTCAGCAATGGTTCAACGTGTGGCAGTGATTGGAGCAGGCAGTTCTGGTCTGGCCTGTATCAAGACCTGTGTTGATGAGGGCCTAGAGCCTGTCTGCTTTGAAAGCAGTGATGACATTGGCGGTCTGTGGAAATTTAAGGTGAGTGGTGGCACCGTTTTTAAGTATTCCACATATTAATCTTGTTCCCAGTTCAGGGTTTGTCTTACAGTGCTGTATGGCCAAAGAGCTTTCTACCTTAGCTAGAAAAAGTCTTGCATTCAAGACATATGAACAATGATTATCACAACACTTTTGATAATATTGCAGAAATAAAATCTATCTTTTTATCTTTTTCTTTTTGTCCACAGGAATCACCGGAGCCAGCGCGATCCAGTATCTATCGCTCACTGATGGTCAACACCTCCAAAGAGATCATGTGTTTCAGTGATTTCCCCATGCCTGCTGACTATCCAAACTACATGCACAACTCTGACCTGCTGCAGTACTTCAGACTCTATGCTGAACACTTTGACCTGCTCAGATACATCCATTTCCAGGTTATTCCACTTTAATCATGCCAGGGGTGTTGCTGTCTTTTCAAAAGTTTCTACTACTGGTGATGTAAAATCAAAGCTATTAATGTGTGTGTGTGTGTGTGTGTGTGTGTGTGTGTGTGTGTGTGTGTGTGTGTGTGTGTGGACATGCTTCAGACCACAGTAAAGAGCGTCACACAAAGGCAGGATTTCTCCCTGTCTGGTCAGTGGGACATCTTGACCATTAACAGTGATGGAGAGGAACAGAGACATGTCTTTGATGCAGTTCTGGTGTGTTCAGGTCACTACACCCATCCAGTCGTACCCCTGTCAGACTTTCCAGGTGTGCAGACAAAAATAGATATCATTTTCCAAACATTTTATAGAAGCTGATGGAGGAGTAAACAGATTGATTTACTTCATATCTGCACATTCATGCAAGAAACTATAATGTCCCTTTGCCCGGTGTCTCTTCAGGACATGAGACTTTTTCTGGCAGGTGTCTTCACAGCTGGGACTATAAAGATGCAGATGCCTACAGAGGAAAGAGGGTGGTGGTGGTTGGCATTGGTAATTCTGGAGGTGATATTGCAGTAGAGATTAGCAGATCTGCAAAGAAGGTGAGTGAAGAAGAATGGAAATGCTTTAACGTTGTTTGGCAAAGAACCAGGGACCTAAGACAGATAACAAAAATGTGTGGGTTCAGACAGCCCATTAATTTATGCATGCATCAGTTTGTTTTTATTTTTATTGTGTAATGAATTTCATTCTAACTTCATGAGCTTCTTACTGTACTGTGTATAATCTCTCTGACAGACATTTCTCAGCACACGCAAGGGGGCGTGGGTGATCGGCAGGATGTCCAGTAACGGTCTTCCTCTGGACATGACAGCTATCACCAGGCTCAACAACATCCTCACCCTGCTTCTTCCCAGCGCTCTGATCAACTGGGCAGCAGAGAGAGCACTGAATCAAAAATATGACCACAGACTGTATGGCCTGCAGCCTAGACACAGGTGACACATTTTAACTTGGGTGACGTTCTTCTCTGTCTAATGTGTAAATGATTGTTGGGCAGCATAGTGAGCCTGAGTGATTTTTCCATCTTTGCTCTATAATGGATTTTCTGCATCTGATTGTCCAGTTTCTGGGCTTCTGCCATTGTCCTTAGTGAAAGCCTTCTTTAAAAATGAGGAAAACAGCTCCCATGATCCCACGCTAGTTCAGTTGTACGGTGGTCATTTATTGCAGTTTGTCATACTTTGTTTCAGCAGAAGAGAAAATGTGCTGGCTTACTACAGTGAGTCCCAAAACAGAAATATGCAGCAAAAGTAATCACACATTCTGGGATTTGACATTAGTAATAGCATGGTGTCGTCTGTGTGGGCAATTAGCTGATACAGTGGTGTCATTTTGAATGTGACATAATCTTTGTAGTAAGATAGATTTGGCTAACTTTGATCACTTCCTGTCTCTCCCAGACTTTTGGACCGGAGGCCTTTGATCAATGATGACCTTCCCGGTCAAATCCTTCATGGAAGGATCATAATGAAACCCAATCTGAAAGGCTTCAAGGACTCCGGAGTTGTATTTGAAGATGATACTGTGGAGAAGAACGTTGACGCTGTGATCTTCTGTACAGGTTATAAGGGAACCTTCCCATTCCTGCCTCCAGCTTTATCTGAGGGGCCTGACAGAGACGTGTTACTGTACAAGTAAGTATGTGCTGGTTAGAGTTTTCTATGACAATCAGGCTGATAACTTTTATTGTGGAGGCAGACTGAGACTCAACATTACACAATTAGAAAGCCAAGCCCTGTTTTACTGAGGTTGTAAACTTTATTTAGATGATGTAACTTATCGATAGTGTTGTGCCATATTTTCTGGATGTGTCAATATTCCTTGTGGATGTTAAAAACATCCTTCAACTACTTATAGTGTGACTCACCATATGTTTCATGTATGTGTTCAGCCAAGCACCAGCTCTCCTTACAGTGCAGCCAAGCAGCCCACAGCTGCATTGATACAAGTGAAAAACATTGGGTTGTAGGTGTAATTGGAAAAGGAAGGGGGAGACTCTCCAGTCTCCAAACAGTATATAAGAAAGTGTATTGAGTGTCTTTGTTCAGTCTGATCCCGGGATCAACCGGAGTTTATTGGTGTTGCTGTCTTGGAGAACACAATAAACTCTTTGCAGCTGACTTTGTTGTTTGATTGACCCCCGAACATTTTGGCCCATTTTGAAGGTTTTTTATGTCACAAGAATAATTAGATAAGAAGAAACTGTAAATGCCACTCTTATGTCGGTGTGATAAATATTTCATATGCAGACTATTTCTTGGCCCCGAGTAGGAGTTCATGGAGTCTTGTTGTTTCTTTAAGGTTGCCAGGCAACCAATGGAAATACTCACTTTAATACTTATTGAAGATGATTGAGTTTAAAAAAATCTGTTTCATTCACAGCTTAAAGGGCTGATAGTCCTGAAGGAAACAGTCAATCTATTAAAAAAAAAGACTAGAGCTTGTATGGATTTTACCATTTCGAGTGATGCACCATGTCCTTCTTGATGTTAATTAATGCGCATTATTCTAATAATATTGTAATTTTAAAGCATAACTTTGCCATTTCTTTTTCAAATTTCAGGAGAGTGTTTCCGACTTCTCTATCACGTCCCACACTGGCCATCATGGGTCTTTTCCAGGCAAAAGGACCAATCATGCCCACTGTGGAGATGCAGGCACGGTGGGCTGTTAAGGTCTTTACAGGTAAAAATTGAGCGCCTTTGTATTCCTACAGACACTTTCACAATGAAGGAGACAGACATGTCAGTTGGTGCGTTTTTATCTTTAAGGTCTGAACCGACTTCCATCTAAGGACAAAATGCTGGAGGTCATTGAGTCTGATATAAAGAGAAACTTGAAAAGGTAGACAGTATCTACATTCTGATGAAAGCAGATTTTTCTTGAAAATCAGGACACTTCGACAAATCCATTCCTTAATTTTGTTATCTCAGCTATCCCTGCCGAGGACATGCTGCTCTCCATGTAGATTACATCTCTTACCTGGATTTCATGGCTGAGCAGGTGAGTTCAGTGCAACATTATACAGTATAAAACTGTGTTACTATTTGTAAGACACAAGAATCATGATAGACTTCTAATCACAGGTAGGGGTTCGACCAAACCTCCTGAGACTACTCCTGACAGATCCTGTGCTCTGGGTGAACATCTTCTTTGGTCCTTGCACTCCGTATCAGTATCGTCTGACTGGGCCTGGGCAGTGGGCCGGAGCCCGTCAGGCTATCCTCACTCAGTGGGAGCGGGTGGCTCAGCCCTTCAGAACCAGAGTGGTAGCAGAACCAGAGAGCAGGCCATCCTTCCTCTTTTCTCCCTGGCTGCTCATGTTTGGAGCAACTGTGATAACAGCTGTGCTTCTGTCTAAAAATGAGCTTGTTCCAGCACCGGAGAGTGCTGCTCACATTCTGGACAAGTGCAAGACTTTCCTGAGGGACTCCTGGTTCACTGTTTAAAGCTACTGCAAGGGACCTTCATATTGTGGTGATTCTGGAGCCCCCTGTGGACAAAAATGATAGTGCTTCCCCAAACAAAACCACAAAATATAACTTCAAAAATAAAATCTCCTTCTGTTTCCTTTTTTTCATTCTACTTAGTGTAACTTTGCTGGGGAAAAATGTATGTTTATACATAGTTAAGTGAAATGTAAAGTATCTTACGATTGGGGTGGAGGATGGTTGGTAGTTTGTAGGTCACATAATTAATTTACGTTAATGTTAACTTTCTTTCTGTCCCCTTGTGGAATTATATGTCAAATGGCTTCAAGGTGAAACAACAACTTTTCTGTTGTAGTTCCCTCTCCATACTCTCATGGTGTCATGTTCAGCCACAGCTGGCAGCTGTTTTCAGCAAGCTCTAGTGGAGGAATTAGAAGCTATAGAGCCAGATATTTTCCTCAGGCCTTGGTAGCAAAAACAGAGCTAAAAGAGAGTGACTTTAGTCGCTCAGGTGGCCAAAACACGACTTCAGATGAATGCTAATGTTGCTACTTCAGGATTTATAAGTACACAGTTGTTTGCTGAGAAGTTCATTATATCAACTTAAACGGTGATGGAAATTTTGTGATTGCAGGTTTAAAGTGTTGGAACAACTAACAACACACTTGTAATTTAACTGTTCCTGGAGTCTTATCAGTAGTGAAATTTAGATGTTTGTCCTGAGGATGGCACCAGAGAAAAGAGTCTAATGAGCATTATGCTCTGCCCAGGAATTTTTCAGCTCACCCGGTTACTTTTGACCTCACCTGTGTATCATGGAGCTTTGCCGAGTGCCGAGAGGACCGGGCGGAGCTGAGAC
>JAJHUR010075906.1:5967-24454 GCA_027495735.1 Lutjanus campechanus | reverse complement strand
AAGAGACAGGTGTGTGTGTGTGTGTGTGTGTGTGTGTGTGTGTGTGTGTGTGTGTGTGTGTGTGTGTGTGTGAATCTAGGCAACACTTCTGGAATAAATCAAACACAGTCTCTCTTATCCAAATACTAATCTGTACTGTGTTTAATACACTCAACACAACATTTAGTAACCATCCATCAGAGGATCAGTCTTTCCTGACTTGGTCTGCAGGTCTGAATGCTATAATAACAATAATAATAAGTATAGTAATAATAATAGTAATAATAATCTTGTTGTACACAGATATTTGAGAGGTCACTGAATTAGCAAGATGTATTTAAACAGGAAGGCTGTTCTACAGTTCGGGGGCCCTGGTGGTAAATGCACATTCTGTTTTGGCTCAGGACCTAGAGACCGCCAGCAGTTGTTCTTACAAATAAACCCTGGAGCTAGAAAATAGAAAGTTTTTCTTACTGGTTGATTCCACCAAGGACGACACGTCTGCGCCATAATTTTAATCCATCCTCCACACGTCTGCAGCCCCGACTGCTGCAGCAATGTTTCAAAAACATTTCTGTAGCAGAGCATTTTGCCATTTTGCCATTATGTTGACTTGTTCAAATTTAGTTGATTTGGTCGTCTTTCCTTGCTCTTTGTGCTTCTACCATGGATAAGCAGACTTTATAGTTAAATAGTTTATTTTTTGTCTGTCTTTACGATCATGAGTCTTTCCAGGGGCTTTTATTTTGAAAATTGAGTGGTTTCTCTCTACTTTTTCTGTATCTGACTTCCTGCCCACTCGATCTGCTCTGTGCAGGTTGACGCAGCATCTGTCAAAAATAAACTCTGTGCTTCAGGGACGCTTCAGGGTACTGCTGGTGGAATCACACACAGCCATGCCTGATTTTAGCCATTAGTATCTCTTAGTAGTACATGTAGGTAGGTAGGTAGGTAGGTAGGTGCTTTATTGATCCCAGAGGGAAATTCTGTGGTGTTTTTTCATCACCAGGGCTTGCCCATGGTAAGTAAAATGTCATGTCAGGCCAGTAAATCTGGCAAAAAAAGATAAAAGAGAATATTTTTTTATGAGAGTGCTGTTTTCAGTCTCTCAAATGCAGCGAATTCCAGATTCTCTGTTTATCATCACATTGAACTGAATATCTTTGGGTTTTAAACTGACAAACCCAGACTTGTGAAGAAATCACCTTGAACTTTGAAAAGCTGGAATGGACCTTTTTCACTATTTTCTAAAATTTATAGACGTTGCAGCCTGAGATTAAACAATTTACTTTAGTCTTTGTTGGTATTTGATTGCCTCCAATAAAACTAAAAATAAAACTAAAATAAAACAATTTGTATAGGGGCAAGTAAAAATTGACTTTGGGCAAGTTGATTTTCAATCCACTTGCACAATCAGGCAAGTGGAAAAAAACCATTAATGTTGAACATCTAAAAAACTACATATGAAGTGATCCACAGCTCAGACAGCAGTAGCTGCTGTATGTACGGCGGTGCAGTGGAGGCTGTGACGAGTCCAGCAGGATGATCCCATCTGTCCTGCGGGAGGCAACGTCTCCCAGCTGCCCACTCTGACTGGACGGATGAGAACTGGAAACCAGAATAATCACTTCTCATCCCATCCCATCTGACAGAGGCGGCAGGAAGCGCACACTCGACCCACAGAGCCTCGGAGCAGGACAGAGACACCCTCAATGCACTGGAAGGATGGGGGGGGTTGTTGGGGCCTCAGGGTGCTGACAGGGGCTACCATTCCACCAGACACACTCCACCTGTTGGGTGTGTATGTAGTCAGATATAAATCCAAAAGCTAGTTTTCTTGAGTGATTTCAGTTGCTTAGAAGCTCAACAGCTTAATAAACTCTGAGTGAAACCAGTCTGTCCTCATGACAACAAACTAGAATGTGTGATTATAGCAACAAAAAAAACCTGCAAAAATCATTAGGTATGCAGATTCACTGTCTTAATGCTCATTAACTTTATGTAAAAGCCTGAGCATAAAGTTACAATGTAGCTGCTGACAATTACACATTGTTTTACTTCTTTCAATACTTAAACATTTTGTCAAAAAGTGTAATAATGAGTTAAGTCTATGAAGAGGGTGATGGTTAAAGGAGAAAACTGTAATATATTTACTGGAATTAATCATACAATGTGCAAGATATGTCATCAGAGATTAAGGAAATATGTTAAACTAAAATACTGTAACAACGCTAGTGTCCCCTTTTGAAATTTCTGTTCCGGGCCAGAATAACGCTGAGTTTGCCTGTTTCACCTTAATCAGAGCACAAATTAATACCAAATGTTCACAGAATGAGTGTCTATTTATGTTTTGTAAAAAATCATTAATAATCTTGTAGAAGGTGTAGATGTTTATAACAGTTAAATTGAGCAAAATGTTAATGGAATTTGGCAGCAGTGAGTCAGGCAGCCACTGAACTCATCATCCAGAGTGTGTTATTTCAGAGCAGTGTTTGTTTTCAGGATAACAGGCTGGACTTTACATTGACAGATAATTAGCAGTTATAAACAGCTGATCAGCTGACAGTGGAGGACTCGTCCTTGCTTGTTATCACAGTGTTCCTACAGCCTGCAGAGCTTCCCCAGGTCCCAGGTCTGTATTATTTTATAGGTCAAGGTCAAGCAAGATACCTTTTAGCACCTGTATGAGATGCACCAAGCTTTCAGCTAACTTCAATGTAAACCCATCCATGTTAAGTGACGTAGTAATGGCGAGAAAACAAGAAAGACACTATCACTACATCACTTCTCTTACCTAAGTTAACAAAACTTATTATCTTTTCCTAACCAGGTAGTTTTGTTGCCTAAAGCTAACCAAACTGCTGAGGCCTCCTCCTTCTTCAGCTAAATAAACCTTTCACTATTCATTGTCGCAAAGCTGGAAACATGCTGTTTTCCTCACGTCGTGAAACTTTTTAGTGATGCGTGGTTCTCACAGGACAACCACACTACAAACATACAATGATCTTGTAGAACATGATGTACTGCTGTAGATTAAACTACCCAGCAGGATATAAAGGAGTTAAAATGAGGTCTACCTCAAGCATCACCAGTAAATACATGTCAGGTGTTAAAGGATGAAGTTGGTGTTTTTCTTTCATTTTCATTAAGTCATGTAAGTAGCAGGATTAATCCGCCACTCAAAATAGTCCCCAACAAATCTATTTTATGATGCATTTTGTCATAAAATTACTAAGCTTTCATTAAAATGACACTGTATTTGTGAGGTGTTTCTTTTTTTATGATTTACATCTTCAGTAGGAACCGATGGGCTTAAAGCTGAGAGTCACAGACAGAGAGGACACAAAGTATTGGAAGACAGACTACGAAATGTCTTTTTATGTATCTTTTCATGGGATTTCTTAACATTAAGATAAAGTAACACCAGCATTAACCTGTATTGTCTGATTAACAGTAGATCGGGATTCTGAAGAACTACATTCATCATGTAATCAGGAAAAAGTTTCTGACACAAAATTAATCCTGCAATTTTTTCAGTTGTCCAGCATAAACAGACAGAGAATTGAGTTGTTAGCAGTTCCAAAAAGACTCACATTGAGTTTTTTGTGGTGATTATTGAAGTGCAGTGTGAATACATCTCTGACAAACCACACAATTAGGAATTTTCAAAGATGTTTACTGAATGTATGTTCCTGACAGTCAGCTCAAATACATCATCACAGCCAGCGTTTACCACCGTTTGTCTGCTGTCAGTGTCCCAGTATGGGGACATGGTGACAACACAATCGGAAACATACATTATCTTATGAACATTTTATACTCCATATGATTACACATATAAAAACCACATGGTGTGTGGTAATGGCTTGTTGTAATTATCACGGTTGCATTTGCACACGGTCACATTAGACTGATGGTTTCATGTGTGATGGATTGTGTTTGGTCTAAATAGAGACGTTTCACACTGGCTCCAGTGATGGTCTGTAGTATCACAGCTCTGTTGTTGTGTCTATGACTTCAGCTCTAATGACACATGTTGCCTTAATTTGTTACCACAGAGCCAAACAATCTGTGGACAGATTGACAGCTGTTAAAATTACTGTGTAATTGAAACTGCCAATTTTTAATATTTCCCCATTTCTAATGGATTTACACACTTAAACACTGTAACCCACCCAAGTGACATAATTTTAGGTTTGGAGATGCAGGATTACTTCTTGTGTAATAAAACAGACACCTCCTAAGTCTGAAACTCTATCTTAGCTCAGTTTCTGTTAGATTTTGGCATCAGAGAAACATGAAAAAATCTGAACTTGGGATGGGAAGTTAGGATGGCATAGAGACTGTCCTAAAGTCGAAAATAACTGCCAAAATGGCAGCACCACTGTTGTTGGGTATGTACGGCAATGACAGAGGAGATGGGGAACAGCAAGAACACCTAAATATTATGACTGAAAGGTTTAAATTTGCCGGATCATTTATCAATGGGTTTATATCAACTAGCAAAGTGATTTATTTGGAATTTGAACAACAAATCCGCAATCGGCAAAAAAAAAAAAAAAAAAAAAAAAAAAAAAAAACATATACTGACGAGACCGCTTTTGCACCTCTTGATACTTCAAATGTTTATCCTGTGCAAAAAACTGAGAGGAAAACTTCCAAAAACAGTGGGGTTATCTCACTTCCACCCACATGATTAATGCCTCTGACTAATCAAAGTTAAAACTGAACACCCATCTTTTCTTTAGCTAGCTAGCTGACAAATGACAGCCATTGATTCTACATTGTAATGTAGGATAAAGACAGCCTGAGTGTACTTTCTACGCACAGATACAGGCATGACAGGAAAAATGCAGATTGAAGGATTGAGTTTACAGTTCTAGTTAGGATTTCTTAAAGGGACAGTTCACCCCCAAATCAAAAATGCCTATTTTTCCCCTGGCCTGTAGTGCTATTTATCTATCTAGATAGTTTTGGTGTGAAATACAGAGTTAAAAATGGGACTGAATGGCATTCACCCTGTGGTGCTTCAAGGATCCACAGACCTTGCGGTGAGCAGTTTCATGTAGGAACTACTTTCTGTCTATTAGAAAGAAGGTAGTTCCAGTACATTCTAAAGTAGTTGTGGTAAATTCTACTGCAGAAAGAAAGTAGTTAAACTGTTCACAACAAGGTCAGTGGATTATCTTGAGTAACCAGGTTTGAATTTTTTTTTTTCTTTTCTTTTTTTCTTTTTTTTTTTTTTGGTGCTTTGATTTTTGGGTGAATTGTCCCTTTAAGATCAGATTCGAAGTCTGAGATAGGACACAGCCAGGAGTTTAGGAAATGCTTTGGTCATATAGTTGGGGGAACACATCTTTGAAGCTTAAGATAGGATAAGCAGTTAGTATTTTATTCTGTAACAAGTCCACAGATGTGTTTTCTGCAGGTTATTTCCCTCTAATAATGCTTAATAACTTTATTAATTTCAAAAGACTTTACCAACCCATCATTTTGAATGTGGATGAAATGGTTTGAAATCTTTTTCTCTAAGTTTTTTCTTCAGGCGCAGCACAACCCTTGCAAACCACCCAGGCAAAATGCTAATTCTTACCACTGCAGCTTCACATTAAAAGAATTTAACTGCCAAAATATGAATTCTTGTGAAGTAGTGACAAGAAGTGTAGCGTGTTTGTCAGTAATCTTAGCTTTACTTCTATCATCAAAAGTGCATCTACAAAACAACAGTCGGTTATAATAAGCTAGTTTGATATACGTTGGGGAGTAAAGGAGTAACTGGGAGCAGCCAGCTTTAGTAAAAGCACTAATGTCACTTGGGTAAACGTTCAGGACTACACATATTCATGTGCAAGCAAGTACATAAACAGCACAGTTTCTCTTTTCTCTGCCGTAAAAGGTGCAACATAGAAAAGAGTAAGAGTGGAATTGTTCCAAATAAATGCCTCTCCCACAGTTTAGGTAGATAAAGTGGATCAGTTCTTTGAGAATTTGTGGTATTTTATTGAGCTTGCTAATGAAAACAAATGATTGTTCAGGTTATGAGGGGACACAACAGAGGGACATC
Source organism: Lutjanus campechanus (assembly GCA_027495735.1). NCBI lineage: Eukaryota > Metazoa > Chordata > Actinopteri > Lutjaniformes > Lutjanidae > Lutjanus > Lutjanus campechanus. The sequence continues at coordinate 18,411 of JAJHUR010075906.1, read as the reverse complement.
ATGGCTCCCCCATTTTAGGTCTCTAAGAACACTCTCATGGCATATGGTGGAGTATCAACATTCAGCATTCAGTCAATTTGATTGATCGATGCCAACATGGATCTTCCTCTGTGGAAATTCACACAGCAACCATCTGTGATCCCACATCAGAGATCACAGTGAGAAGAAGATTCTTCGTCAACATCTAAAAGTTTCATCTTCCGCTCAGGCGAAAGCACGAAGCGTTCCCGGTTTCCTCCCCATTCCTCCACATGGAGCCCACAGTTCCTCCCATCAGCCACTCGATCCATTCTCCTCGAAAGGTCAACCACACTGAACCTGAGTGACAGAAGGCCTTATATGGGAACACTGTGGAAAGTTGTGGGTCAGTGGGTCTGTTACTGTAAGTCTTGGTTTGGGTTCTTGTTTACTGTACCCTAAGGTTTGTCAACTGGTGGCCCACAGGCCACATCCGGCCCACCAAATCTTCCCGTCCAGCCCGCAAAATGAGCACTAATGAAAGTATTGTATTGCATCTGTGGCAACATTCCCAGAAAAAATGCTGTATTGTTACTGCTAATGCAAACCGAACATTTCCTACTGCTGCAGCTTCATATTAAAAGCATTTAACTGCCAAAATATGAGAAGTAGTCACTTCTCATGCACTCACTTGTTGACAGAGAATCAGTTTGAAATATGTCAGTGAGTAATGGAACAGATAGACGCAGCCACAGAGAGCTGTTAGATGAAGAGCTGCAAGTAACAGGCTGCACCCTGAAGCAGCCACAGTGACCTCTTTCGTGAAGAGCTGCAGGCGACAGGCTGCAGCCAGGAGCAGCCACAGTGAGCTGTTACATGAAGAGCTGTAGGTGACAGGCTGCAGCCAGGAGCAGCCACAGTGAGCTGTTATATGAAGAGTGGCAGGTGACAGGCTGCAGCTAGGGACAGCCACAGTGAGCTGTTATATGAAGAGTGGCAGGTGACAGGCTGCACAACTCCAACTTCTCACTGACCTCCATGCAGCATAAACACAGTGGCTCACAGAATGATTAAGAAAAAACAATTATAGCTGGACTTTTTCATTAAAACCAAAATAGTTTATTTTTTTAAGTATCTAATTGTTATTATGGATTCCCCATGTACTTAGAAGCCTGTTCACATGGATATTCTAATAAAAATAACATTACTTTAGTAAGAAAGTGAAAATATTTAACAATAGTCTAATTAGGCCCCTACAGTGTCTGCTGGCCCTTGGAAAGAAAGAAAGAGAGATAGAAACAAACAAACAGACAAAGGAAGAAAGAAAGAAAAAGGTTAAACTGTAAAACATCACAGTATCTCTGAGGTTAAGGACGCTGACCAGGGACTACCCCTCTCACCTCATTCCCTGTCAGCTCTCCGTGGAAAATCTGTTCATTTTTTGCTAATAAAGGCAAACATGCTCAAAAATGCATTGTCCTTCTAAATAAATGCTTAAAGGGCCTATCACATGACCACAGCATTCATTCCTGGTTTGATTCCAGCAGCAATATGTTACATTGTTACACATCATACCCCCCATTTCCTGTCTGCCTCTATACTGTCCACAATGCAAAGAAAACAAAAATGACAACCAAATTAATCTCAAAAAGACCAAAAAGTCATGTTGTACATTTTTAGCTTTGTTGTAACTGACCAGTTGTATTTATGTTGAGTGACTCATGTTGACTCATGTCCTTATTTATTCATGTACTTTAATTTGCATTTATATTTATATTTAGTTTAATACTTAAACAAATAGATTTATCTTCTGTCTAATGATTACATTGGATTGAAAAATCATACACAGTAAAAAGTTTGATTTGAAGAAAAGAAAACAAACTTTTTCAATTCAGCCCAGTTTAAACTGTTTTCACCATGTCAGTGTTTGCTGTGTTTAGCTCTCACTGTTTCCACATGTATCGGTGAGGTCTGCCTGATTTCACTTTGACCCACTTTTCTCTTTCACTCTCTCTGTCTCTTCATTTGCTGACTGGTCTCCATCAATCACCTGAAAATGGGATTTTCTGGAAGTCCTTGACATTCAGATGATAAGTGCTCTGATAGGGAGCTGTCAATCACACATCAGGAAGGAAAACAGCAGCCTTCAGCTTCAGCCAGGCCCACAAAGTATGAGACTGTGGACAAGCTGGATGAAAATATGAGGTTTAAGAAGTTAGCAAACAGTTTCTTCTGAGATATATCACAAAGAGAGAGAGAAATTGGGGGGAGGGGTAAAAAGACAGAGATAAAAACAAAGAAAGAGACTGACTTTCATCATGGCAGAGCAAAGCTTACAAAAAAAATCTGACATAGCAGCAACCTGCGTCATTTCAGTTCAATAGTCATGGTTCTCATGGCGACACTTAATTCTCAACATCCATTTTGTTTGAACCAGTCTGACCAATCAAGTTGCAGGAGAGAACCGTGAAGAACTAACATTATGTTACTGAGCTCCAGTTGGAAAAAATTATACAAAAGATAATATTGTTCGTACAAAAAGTACAAGGTGATCAAGAATAAAATGAACTGCAGTGTGCACAACATGCAGGTCAAACCTTACAGATGGAGATACAACAATTTGGAACTTCTTTCAACATTTTAAGTTGCACAAAGAACAGTATGTCAAGGCTAATGTTAACATAGTTAGCAGGCTAATGCTAGCTAAGCATTAAGTGACTTTGTAAATCAATGAGGCTGGAGAAACACTGTTACATTATGACTTCTTTAGGCCTCAAAACTCAAAGTTTAGGACTCATGACTTCCATGTCTTCAAGTGGGACATGTGTACAAAGACTTGAGACTTACTTGTGACTTGCAAAACAATGACTTGGTCCTACTTCTAAAAAAAAAAAAAAAAAAAAAATGAATTTCCCCTTGGGGATTAATAAAGTATTTCTATTCTATTCTATTCTATTCTACCTCTGTCAGTCTTTCAGTCTGTGTCAACACTGTGGGTTTTGCAGCCTTTTTCCTTGAATTTTCTCCTCATGTATTTTAAGTTGCAATATATGATCCTCTGTCTCTTAATGTTGGTTGTCACTCATGCAACAACACAGATCTGTTTAACACATCACATCATGTTCACCAGGACAGACCAAACATCAGAGGATATAAACTGTAAATGAGAAATCATTTTTTAAACTAGATGCAGCAAGAATGGGTGCTTCGTGTTTTACAGGGTTCTTTCTCTGTTAAGAATTATTTTACACTGGTGAGCAGGAAATCAATGGCAAACCCCTCAGGAGCATCTATTCCCACTTGTCCAAAGCATTTGAAAGTGCTTAAGACAAAATAAGGAGTCTCTACCTTCTCACATTTCTCACTAATGTGACACCAAAGCAGGCTGACGTATGATGAATGCACACTGACGGCCTGCAGCAGACAACTGAAACAGCCCGCTTCCCTGACAATATGTGTGTCAATGAAGGTCTAGGACATTACCAGGTATTGTATGCATGTGTGTTTCCTCTGGAGGGGAAACAGAGATGCTCTGGGCTTTGGTTCCCTTCGATGGCTGCCGTTTCCCTGTGTTACTAAACAAACAGGATGATCACTCACTTATCTCTGCGTCTCAGTACCTCAAACTGTTATTTCAGACCGGACAGATAAAGTCTTTATTAACTTCTGTCAGTCCAGAGTCCAGCAGCTCCAGGTTCTCTTTCAACTCAGCTGGGATTCAACGCTCTGCAAAGGTATACAGTCCTGCTGTGTTCATGGAACAAACCAGCTCCCGTTGACTCTCCAATGTAATGTTACTGATCTATTGATTTATGATGTCATCTTCATTGCCAATGATAACATTTATATTTTCTTCAAAACTAAATTTAAATTAATGTATTTCATGTCAGTTATTTATTGTATTTAATATATAGAGCCATCAGATCATTGCTTACATTAAGACTCAGTGGTTACTGTCAGGGCTGGCTGCCACTATAATTGGTAGGGCTGGGACTGGTGCAGGGAACTACAGCACATCCTCATACCTAAACTCCAGAATAGGTCAATTGTCAATTACTCCCAAAATGCTGTATATTACCGGTGGAGAGTAGCAGCAGCAACAGGCGTACTGGGCTTTAAAACAGTGGTGTGTTTGAACACCCTGTTGTGTAGGCAAGTGCACTGCACTGCTGTCGCTGCTGATTGGATAACACCAGTATATACTGTATAGACTAATATTACTCATCAATTCAGTATTCAGCATCTTTCATTTATATTCTGTGCAACTGTCTTGTTTTATACAAGGGTCACTCTGGACATAACTGCAAGAACAGTACTCTTAAGATTAAGGGTTCCAAAAGGGTTCATCCTGAATAGCTGAGGTTCTACCCAGAACCAGTTGCTTCTAAAGAAACCTTTGTTCAAGAAAGTGTTCTTTGAATGAATGGGGGTTCCATTAGGAACCCTTTTCATTCAAGTACCCTTTTTGGAAGACAGACAGAGTTCTTCGAAAATTGTTGAAATCCTTGAAGAACCCCTGAGTGTGTTCTAGATCAAACCCTTGGAATATAAAAAGGCTCTTGGTAAAACCTTCCTGTTTGCACCCTTCTGGATAGAAGGTTGGGGGAGGGGGGCAATGGGGGGGGGGGCTCATAGGGGGCTCTTGGTGAAACCTTTCACAGATGGTTCTAGGCATAAACCTTTATGTTGGGTTCTAGGTCGCTCCACCAGGAACCAAAAAATCTTCTAAGGGGACAACCTGTAGAATCCTTTATGGTTCTAGTTAGCTGATTTATTTCTAAGAGTGTGCTGCATGCAAACATGTCTCTCCAGTAATGTCATAAAATAACAGCAATAACAATAACAACATACAAATAGAACATCGTTTGGTGTTCTCATCACATTAATTTGGCCAACAAATCCCTCCTTGAAGTGATGTTACAACCAAATATGCAGGCTTTTGTTCGCCTTCTTTGCCTTGTGTATTTACCCAGTGTAGAAATCAGATCCATAATAAATGATCCTGATCCTGGCCACATGAGCCACAGTGTCTTTGGTATAAACCACAGCTAAGTTGAACTGCCTTTAATTTATGCAGATAACTGTTTGTTTTCCTGACGTCAGCGCACAGTAAAGCTAAGTTTCTACTGCATGGTACGGCTCAACTTAACTCTACTATAGTAAGTAGTGCCTGGTACTTTTTTGGTACCTCTGTCGAGCTCCCAAGTGATCTGAGTCGATACTAAGAGGTACTTGTATTGAATGCTTTGTAACACTGTACATTAGACAAACTACCTGTGGAAACAGGTAACACATGACCAGCAGCTCTATCATATGTAGTCATAAAATTAAAAAAAACTACAAATCATGGCCTGCAGATAACAAACTAACTACAGTAGTCACATGTACCAGCCCTCATACACTCTGTCATTTTATTCATATCTAATGAGTCAGAGGGACATTTAACTACTCCTCCACGTCCCCAGACCCTCATTTGGTCGGCAGTTAGAGCTCATCTTGCATTGAGAGGAAAAGCTGATGGAGCCGGCGCCACAGAGGTTGAGGTCAAGGGTCAAGGACTCAGCAGGTAGACCCCCCACCCTCCACCCCCCCGGGGGGTTCGAAAGATGTCAATATGTCCATACACACAATTCAAATTGTTGCTGTATATCCAGGCATGCTTCCATCACATTCAATATCTGTTACCTGCCAGTTTATTATATTATAATTTAATCTAAATACACTGTAATTAAGGAAATATTTGTTTCTGCTAATAAATTTGTTTTTTGAAGTTCTTGAATCATTAAAAGGATCGGTGTGCAGGATTTAAAGGATTCGTTTCACCCTTCTCTTCCAAGCCTGTAGGAGGACCTACGGTGGCCTCAAAACTTGTGCAAAACGTGAATCTAGAGCCAGTGTTTGGTTTGTCCCTTCTGGGCTACTGTAGAAACATGGTTCATTCTAAGGTAACAAAAACACAATTTGTATTTTAAAGGGATTATACACCAAGTCTGCAAAGTTACAAGTAACTGAGTTATCAAATGAATGTACACTGTAAAAAAAAACAACTCATACAATAATTTAGTTGAATCAACTCATCTTTTCTCATTAATTTAACATATACAAGAGTTCTTCTAATTTTGAGTCTTCTGACTTGAAATGAGGAGCTTAATGGATGAATGTACTGTAGAGAGTTCAATCAACTCACTAAATTAAGTTTCTACAGAAACCTGATCAGCATGTTTGTAGACTTCCCAGCATGCATTGCTTGAGAGTCAAAACTCCCTCTAAACCTTCTAAAGAGCTCTCATTTTATAGTTTGAAGCAAACATATGAAACTTGTTGTGTGTCTCTAATACACTTCAAGATAAGTCATGGTTGCATGTTTTCACATTAATGAAAACACTGCAAGCCATGATGGTTAGTAACAAATTAGTTTATTAAAAGTTAATCAGTTATAATAAATGTTAATCGCTATAAATCAGCGTGACTGAAGAGTTGGTGGTTCAACCATTAATAAAGTTTATTTGACAAGAAAAGTCTGTTTTCAACGTTTCAGAAATCCTTCAATTAAAATTTTATGGCAGCACAGACACTAACTTTTTTAAGTTAAAACAAATGTATTTTTACAGTGTAGCAAAGCAAAAAAGTTCAATATTTGCCACTGACATGTAGTGAAGTAGAAGCGTAACTTTGTATGTAATGGAAATACTCTAGTAAAGTACAATTACCTCAAAAACTTGAACTTAAGTGCAATACTTAACTAAATGTAATTTATATCAAAGTGACCAAGGTGTTTATTCAGACATGATACTGACATGTTAAATTGCTATCAGTTGAACATTAGGGGCTTCATGTCTGACAGGGGCTCCATGCAGAGTTTAGGCTGCCTCTCTGATGGACCGTGGCAGCCTCAGACACGTATTCAGCCTGTGGAGCTTCTGCTGCTTAAAGGGACCAGAAATCAATACGTGTCTCCATTTAAAGTTTTTTTTTTCAAACCCCATAAGGACATCCGAGACGCAGAAATGAAAATGGTCGCTCGATAATTGAGTTTGAAAAGATGCCACTGCCAGTGTTACTGTCAGGCGTATTAGGCCTGCCACAGCCTCTGACTACAACACAGAGTATTGATACAACTTTGATTACGCACTCACACAGGAACCCTCACATGGTAAACCTGAAACTGTTACTGCTGATAAGTCTAATAAATAATTTAGCATAAAAACTCTGAAAAAAGCAAACTTATTTTTACCAGTGTGGTCAGTTATGCCCTCCAGTTTGCACTGGAGATCAGTTTGTTACAGAATAGGGGAGACCAGGGTTGGTTGGCACCAGGGGTTGGTTGGCACACTGGTTATTTTCTGGACTTTTGAAGGTCACAGAAACAAAAATGTTACATCAAAATGTCTGAAACTTGGTAACTTTTTGGGTGAGGGTAAGATTTCAGTTTTATTGAACAAATGTAAAAAAAAAGTTCTCTTGGACTAAACATAGGCTATTATAAAACAAGATAGACAGATATTTGAAATGCGTTACTTCTAACTAGCTACATTTGACTTTAAAGTCTGTGATGAGTGCTGAGTGGTAGCTGGCTAACATTATTTCATCACTAAGTTTGGTCAAATGTGAGTGGGTTTAGTCGGCACACTGATTTTGGGTTTGGTTAAAGTATAGAATAAGAATAATAGGGGAGACCAGGGTTGGTTGAACCATTTTTCACTCTCTGCTGTGTCTCTCTGGCATATACTGTATGTTGGAATGTTCTAACCAGCAGCAAATGAATATCTGCCCAATTTTTAAAACCAAATAACATTTTAAGCAATTCATTAGTATGAATGTTACACATTTAATTATACAACTGTAATTAATTGGTTTTAATTTTTTTTTAATTGCATTGACTTTAAAAAAAAAAAAGTCTGTCCGACCTGCCTTAAAATTTTAAGTTGACTGACTTTGAAAAGATGAGTTGAGGTGATCCTGTAATGATTCAAAACAAATAAACATTTCTAGTCAAATAAATACCCAAATTAATTTAGATGTACTTGAGAAAACATGGTCAATAAGCTATTGAATATTCATATTTTATTATTCTTGTTTGAATTAAATGTCCAAAATGTTTCTTCTAGTTGCTTCATTTTTTAAAATTAAAATTTTAATATTTTAACATTTTGCCAACTAACCCCATAACTTGTGCCAACCAACCCTGCATAGGGCTGGTTGGCACATCTTGACTTCAATCACAATTCAAATATAGTTTTGTAAAACTTTGTGTACATTAAAACATATTTATTTATAGCTGTGACTTTAACAATTCATTTTCCCCAAGTGAGAAGTGTGCCAACCAGCCCCAGTCTCCCCTATTCTGAATCAGATCTTTAGATTATCACACTGCTGACAGCCTCCTTGGTTCTTACTTGTTGTGTACTGTACATATAAACTCTGTTTGGGACAGATCAGCTGAACAGTGAACAGTATCTGTCTGTCTGTAAACACAGCTCAGGGCTGCCTCCATTAGTAATTTAGCCGCTTATTTTTCCTCTCTCTAATATTCATTATTGGTCCGCATTTAAACGAATAGGTGCTCCTCGGTGAGCGGATAGGCTACCGAGTGCATTAAAATTTGATGCCGGTCAATTGGCCAATGAGAGGCGTTCAGAGCATATCAAATATTAATACTTTAATGCCCCGCGTGCAGTAATTAAGTCCCAGTGGCTTTTAGAAGGAGAGGAAATCAATGAGCCACTCGGTTTAATTTTTCATTTAATTGTTGTGGAGTTGCTGTGTTTGTGTCTTATTGGAACAGCGGCGGCACAATGTCGTTAATAGGAAATAATGCGCTGCTCGTTATTTATGATGTACGATCAAACAAAGCTGCATGCATTTGTTATGATACAATGAATATAAACCCGCTGCACATCATTCCAGGATTCATTAATATTTTTAATGAATGTATCCTAATGCTAAATAATGACTTATTTGTATTATTAAAATTTCACTTTAATCCGAGGTTTCGGCTGCTTTTAGACGCCATGAAAGAAACATTCGGAGGAGCAGCAGCTCTGTTTGTTCTCACAGTAACAAATGAAAACGCATCAGTGTTTGCAGCACTGTCATCACTCTGAACATGAATTAATAATGACGCCAGCTCCATAACAATAAATGAGTGGCCACATTAAACATCAATTATTTTAATTCTGTGATTTATATTGTATCATTTGAAGCCATTAGACCAATTTATTAAGTTTTCCAAATTTCTGCAGCACGGCTCAAGTTGTGGAATTTAAATTTTCCTTTTGATTTGAAAGAATAAACTTTAGATCATTGTTAATGGGATTTACTTTTCTTATCACTGTGTGACGTTTACTCGCCAAATGTTGCATTCAGAAGCTTTACACTGATTTCATGGACGTACTAGCAGACGATAAGGGCCCCTTCACAACTCGTCATTGCGTTATTGTTTAACCATAACTCTAAAGTTCTGTTGTTCCTCTACATTCCCTCAAACCTCGCAGCCTTATCAGATCCTCACTGACACTTTTCCCACAAATATTGTACAAAGCACTACAATGTACAGCCTGCTGTACAAGATATGATAGGAAACCAATGGAAACGTGGGTTGCATGTCAAGTTTTTCAGTGGTTTACCTAAAAATTCACCCCGTTTCCTTAGTAAAAAAGAAAATTGGCTGTAACAAAAATAAATGTTAGCTCAACAAATACTCGACAGTAAAGGATTAAGAGCCAAAAACAAAAAGTTGTTCATCGGGACATGAATCAGATCATGGCTAAATTAGGTTATCACATTTCATTGATTGTAATAATCCGTAAACTCAGTAGAATTAATCCGCAAAATATTTGCAATAGAAATGCAGAAACATCTATGTTGAGTTCCATTATTGGCTGTTTGAAGCCTTGCGCATTGTCATTATTTTAGGTTGGTTTTGGTTTTGTCTTTACTGAAAATGTCAGAAATTTCCTGTTAAAAACTTCATTTCCACGGTCGAATAAAAAAAAGAAAGAAAGAATACATGGTCCCGTAAATTTAAAATAGATATTCTCACTGGGTAAACAAGCGCTGATTTGAGAATAAAGTAGCATAAACATAATTTGTTTCAGCCCTATTCTAACCCTAACATCAGCGGAGTGAACGAAAATAAAATAAAATAAAATAAAATAAAATAAAATAAAACCACAATCAAAATAAAATAAAGCTAAAAAAGAGGAATGAAAAAAGTCATGTGAAGAGTATGGAGTGTGTGTATGCTGGCCCGCACGCTGAGTGTGACGCAGACAAACCTGGCTGGTGTATATTTGTGTTATTGATGGTGTCCAGCTGTTAATCAGAGTTTATGAAGTGTTATAACGCCTCACAGAGCTCTCTCACTCTTTATCCGGTCCAGTCTCGTGCAGGCCTAAATTGGCTCTTCGTCTCGCGCTGTCTATTTGGCACTTTGATTGATGTCCTCGCGGAGCAGGAGAGAGTGTGGAGGGGGGGTGGGGGGGTCCATCCTCGCTCTCCTGCACGCGCACAGAGACACAGTAGATAACTCAGTGAGCTCGAGCTCAACATCAGACTGAAGAGTCCAGGAGCGGCGCGTGGAGCCTCCTCTGTTCCTCGCGCCGGAGCGGAGCCGGAGCAGGGGCTCGCGGAGGCCATGGAGCACGTGGGGATTCTGGGAGCTCACCTGCAGCAGCACACGCACGTGGAGCCTATCAGCTTCGGCATCGATCAGATCCTCAGTAACGTGGAGCAGAGCTGCATGTTGGGAGTCAGGATGCACGAGCCGGACTACGGACACGCGGCCTACGGCGGCACCGCGAGTGGCGGCGGCTTCGCGTGCGCTAACGGCGGATATACCGGCGGCAGTAGCTCGTGCGGGATGGCCTCCCTCGGCGGGGCTTATCACATGAACATGAACATGGGCGTGAACACGAACGGGACTAACATGAACGCAGCCGGGGTCATCAGAGTCCCCGCGCACCGGCCGCTCAGCTGCGGAAACTCCTCCGCCCCGCCGCCGGGGAGCGTCAACAACCTGAGCGCCCTCACCTTCCCCTGGATGGAGAGCAACCGGCGCTACACCAAAGACAGGTTCACCGGTAAGACCAATCCCATAATATAGCCTATTATCATATCAAATCATATCATATCATATAAAATAAAATAAAACAAAATCAAATGAAATAATAAAATCATATCTCATCATAACAGGAACAAGGAAAAACTACAAAATTACACTATTGAAAGACGTAAAATGTTTTGAAAATAGGCTGTAAGTTTTTTGGTAAATCTTTTCGCCAGTCCTTTAAATACAATAAACACACTCGATACAAGTTAGTATACTTGATTTAATTTATTTATTGATTGATTTATTTCTTGAGGATAGTACATATTAATAAACATCACTGCCAGAATTATTATGCTAGAATTAGCTAAAAGGCTCGTTTTCATCTAGTCCCTGGTCAGATGTAAAGTTGGCAACCTATAATCAATATAGAATTAAGAAACATGTCTAAATAGGTCTAAAAAGTCGCTCTCTATTATTATTCATTCATAAGATGTGATTATAATTCAATCAGTAATTAATTATTGAGTCAGGTAGCTCGACAAAGATGCCTCATTTATTTAAGTTTTCTTTACAGGTGTTAACTTCTTTTAGGATTTCTGGCATTTTAGCTGTATGTTTTTGTCACCATGCTAATACTGGTGAAAATGTCTCAATCAGATGGGGGATCATTTCAAATTACAGAGTCAGGTGCAAAAATGCCATTTTTCAAAACTGAAAAATAACTTTAAAATTACAAAGTAAAATAAACATTGACCAGAGGTTGTTTGCTTTTTATCGCCATATCTATCTGAACAGTAATATAACCAACTACAGTGTTACTGTAAGACAGGGGAGAACGAACTGGCCTATCCTTCTTGTGTATTACTGTTATTATTATTAGTAGTAGTATAATCATTAGAGATGCTGCATGCACAATAAATGTCAGGTAATAGATTAATTTAAGCATTTCATTTGATTAATTTTAGCTTTTAAAGGGATAGTTCGGGATTTTTGATATGAATCTGTATGGCATCCCCATCACCAGTGTCATGCAATCACACTGACTTACCCCTGGCAGCGTCCTGTGAGCAGAGTTCTCGTCCAGCTTCGGTCAAGCCGAAAGTAGTCCGGCAGGTTTGCTAGACCCAGTAAAATAAAACGTTTCTCTTCCCAAAACATTATGTGTTCAAAAGAGTGATATATTTGCATCCCAAAAACACTGTAGTGGAAAAAGTCACACCTCGTAATCATTTGGTCCTATTTTCTCTCTGTTCGTATCAGTGCGTGCGATACCGTGACCTGACAGCTAGGGCCTACCTGTTTGATGCGCGATTATTTACTACTGGGGAAGATGTTTTATGATTAATATTCTCAATATTGCTTTTGCATAACCCTGGCGCTCACCGTTAGGCTACGCACGGGTGCTACATAAAATCATTAGTTGTTTTGTTTACCAG
>JAJHUR010075904.1:0-12004 GCA_027495735.1 Lutjanus campechanus | reverse complement strand
GATTAAAGGTTTGGGTGGGCTGCAGATTTTCAGATTTGGGAATGGTTGTGTTAAATAAATCCTGTTAAATAAATCTTAGGTTTGTACGAGCATTGTGCGATAGGAGGGTTGACCAGATAGGCGCTCGAAGTAGAGTTTTATTCCTTTTTCAGTAAAAGAATTGATCAATTTCTCGTAGTTTCAATCAAACAGCAGCAAAAGTATCCTGTCTCTTCCTTTCTAACCTCTTCTGTCCTGCTGTTGGGGTCTGGCTGTGTATCAGCAGGGTTTAGGGTCTCACTGGATCTCCTTATAAAACCAGGAAATCAGACATGAATTTTCCACGGCATGTATGGAAGCCTTAGATCCGAGAAAAGTCTCCATACACATGTTCATACATCTACCTGCACCTTTCTTTCATATCCAGTAATTAACGCTCAAAGAGACTCTGTGAGAAATGAAGTTAATAACAGTAATTAAAGGTGATTTTGAGTATATCTGCTGTACAGTGTGTGTGTGTGAGTGCATGATTTAACACTAACTAGTGTTTGGGCTCATCTTCTTTACTAATCCAACCCACATACAGTAAATATGATTTAAAATCTTTTTTATCTGTGAAAATAAATGTTGGTAGATGGGGAAAAAAAGTGGATTTGAATTATGGGCTTGTAATAGATACTCTCCAATAACATTTGTTTTTGATGTGGCTGATTCTCGCTTCCGTCATGTCTCGTTTTTATCGTTACAGAAGCAGCTGGAACAGTGACTTCTCGCTTTCTATTTGATCTTAATGGCCAGAAAATGAATTAATCCGCCCGCTGAGCCGATCAAAGGATTGTGCGTTCTGATTCTTTGGGCCTTGTTGACACTGATGTGGTGGAGTTTGTTAGTTCAACGTATTAAATGTAACCTTGTAATTACTTGTAGATTAGAAGCAAATTCTAATTGGAGAGAGTCATTTAGCGCCCAGCAGCTCCGCTGAGTCCGTGGAAGCCTACGTGCTTCAGGAAGCCGACAGAAGCCGCGTTCAAGTCAGCAAACATGCTCTTATCTGCACTGCCACCCTGTGAGAGACCAGACAGCACACACACACAAACACACAAACACACAAACAATGATTTTCATTCTGCAAGATTGGGAAAGAAAATGCAATGTGTAGTAAAAATTGCATAATTTGTGGCGGCCCTTCTAATCAGGAATGCAATCCGCTTGAGCTGTGTTAGTTTTTATAGTATTAGAATAAAACCGAGCAGAATCCTTGGTGTGTGTGAGTCAAGTGGAGGTGGGGAATATATCGGCTTAGATTTTCTGTTCTAACAGTTCTATTATTTGCCTTCACCCACTTAGTTATTGTATCTGCATCACCAGATCTCATTGCGCTATTATTTTGTGAAAGCACCAATAATCATCCCTGCAATATTGTTGCAATTGTCAATAACTATTGCTTATTGCAGAATGTCAAACATGCCCCCACGATCCTCAAAACAGCAGTTCTGCTTCGTTCTGCCAGTTTACTCTGTTTATTTGCATCATGATCCACACAGCTAACGGCAAAATTAGCTGCTTCACAACTCAGTCTGCTGTGTCGGATTTGTATTGCTGCCCATGTTTTCGATAGGCGTTTGTTGGTTGGTGTGGTTGGTTGGTTGGTTTAAACTACAGCTGTTCCTTTGTTTTTCTCCTGACGATAAAAAAGTGAGCGATATCTGAAAGTTAATGAAAAAGAAAAAAACATTCCCATGAATTAAATAAGTGGATCGAATCGAATCGGGGCCTTGCGATTTGGGAAATCTAAATCGATACTCAGCCCTATTTGCCAGTAAGTTGAGAAAGTTCTGCTTGTTCTCTGTGTTGTTTGCTCAAATTTTCCCTGAACTTTCTAAAAATGGGCAGCATCGGCATAAAGAAAAAATATTCTTTTTATTGTACTGGAGACAGCTGATGTCAGCACATTCAAAAATATTGTGATATTTGATTTTGTCCAGAGTGGCTGCCCCCAACTAAAGATTTTCCTAGTTAGCTTGCAGTCATAAGTTTAAGTCATTAATCAATTAGTTATGGCAGGTTTATGATGTTAAATCCAAGATGACAAAAGTGGTAGTGGCTCTGAATGTTTTAGAACAACCAGCAAGCAGAATAAACATTTTGTTAACTTATTTCAACACAGTATAAAATGACAATAAATAACTTCCAGATGAAACGGTTCCAAAAAGTTATATCACGATTATAGTGACCAGAATTATCTTGATTATCTTGATTATCAGGATTATCGTGGTTTTATTAAAATGTTCTGAGAACTTTAGAAACTACTAATACAAAGTATTATGCTTATACTGTACAACCTTTCAACGATTTTGTCATGTTATTTGTGATGTCGAAGTTTTCACTGGTGCAAAACAAACCCACAAGTTTTTCAAAGTGCAGTAATCAAACACGGTCATCACGATAATTAAAATTTAAAAAGGGAATACTAATCGTCTGGAATCGTTTATTGTTAAACTGATTATCGCTTCGCGCCTCCTGTCTCTGCCTAAACCTGCCGTGTCTTCATCGTCCCTGGAGTCAGAGTCCTGGTCGCAGTCATTGTAAATCACCTCAGTACTGTATTACCTGCTGTCAATCTGACCGCTGTCTCACAGGCTGAGTCCCTATCTTATAGGAACAATAGCAGTGCTAACTAGCTAACAGCAGCTACAGTACAGTAAGCAGCAGCGTGCTGCTGACTTCAGTGATACAAGAGAAAAGGTCCGTGTTTTTTTTTTTTCTGTGACTATCGAATAAATGAAAACTTGGTTGACCAAGACTCTTTTCACTGACTAACAGTTCAGGGGACTATTAGGGAGCAGCCCGAGAGTCAACTCGACAGTCGGGTTCAGTTAAAAAGAGATTCTCTACACATCTTCCAGCAGTGTTTTAACGAGAGTAAACTTCAGAGGAAAGTGATTGATTTGTTATTTCGTACTATTAAACACTGCAGATTAGTCAGTTTGCTCCACTTCTTTCATTCTGGTGGCAAAGATTTACACCAGAGGATTCTGTGTTTTTTTTAATCACATTTTTATTTTCCTGTTTTGTCTGCAAGTTCTTCTGAGCATTTGGATAAGTGATTCTGCGCTCATCGGCTTCATTCAAACACAGCCTTCTTTACCGAGGAACCTCGCCAACACATATCCTTTCAATTACAACGTTATTTACTCACACACACACACACACTGACACACAAACGCTCCATGCTCAGTACAGACCAATGGAGAGCGAATGCACAGTAAATACAATCGCAGGCCTGATATTACAGACACATGAACGAAGAAATAAACAACCGATTACACATTACCACACAGGAAGGCACATGGACTCACACGAACACACAAATGTATGTTAATTTATGTCAAACTGAGAGAAATACACACTGGCTTTATGAAGTGTTGTATCAACAGCATTAAAAATAAGCCTACATCCAACCACTCATTAACTGCTGATCAGTCCAAATTTATCGCACGCCAAGGACGGGATATTTTTGGATTCTGCTATCTGACGACTTCTGCTTCTTCTTCATTATATGTCCTCTTTCAAACCAAACATCTTAAAATATGAGCGGGAAGTCACATCTTCATTGTCACTGATTTAACAACAGAAGTGCAGCCACTTTCGGCAGCTATTTTGAATTTAGGCCACGGTCTGTGCCATCCTAACTTAGGATTCCTACCTCTGGAAATTGTTCAGTTAGCTAGTTCATAGCTAAATTCTTATCCTGAGACGAGGCAGGATTTCAGACCTACAATGTTTTAGCAATAAGGCCGCAGTTCGTGAATACCACTACCTGAAGACTAAAGACTTCTGCCTTTGCTTCATTATAGGTTCGTTCAGATTAAATTGTGGAGTGGAATGAATTATTATAATATTGTTCTTGCAGCTGTAGCACAAGCATGTTATGTGATTTGCTACGTAATTACACTTAAACGACAAATATTACTGGGTCCACTGCAGAAAGTGGATGAGGTGAACATTTGATATCCAGGAATTCACATGATAGAAATGACCACATTTTAGTACATTGACCACACACGGTCAACCCAAATACAAGATTTTATTTAAAGGTAGAATGTGCAGGGTTGTTTGAAAACCCACCATTCACAGTTGGCGCCTCCTTCCCTGAGGTAGAGAGTGAATTAAGTGAAGGAGGGGCGTCGGCAAGAACAAGTCAGAGAATCAGAGAAATAAAACGTTATTTTCTGATAGTTTCACAGAGATTGTGTTCTAAAAACCCAAACCTCTGCAGAACGCTGGATTTTGTGTCAATACATCCAAAGTGATTGGATTTGTGTGTATAAGGCTGAACAGTTAATCGAAATTATATTGAAATCGCAACATGGTCTGCTGCAGTTTTGAAATCGCAGTTGCTCAGTATTTGTTAAAGGTGGAATGTGCGTCAAAATACCATTTTAAATTAAATGTTGTGGTGCTGCAGAGGTGCCCTGGCCTACACATCATCTGGCCTACTTCAGAAAACATGTTTTTTTAAATGAAAATGAGAATAATGATGTATAATGAAGCCCAGAAACATCCCAAGCACAGAAAAATATGAGAAAATTAGAAAATACAAGCAGAAGGCAGAGTCTCTGCAGACAGAGACGCCGCCACACACTTCTAGTGGTTCATAAGTGATGATTTATTGATTATTTTATAGCCTATACATTGTTTTTTGAAAGAAAAATCCAGCATAATATACCTTTAACTTAATTTTGCTGGAGTTGTGAACTGAAATAGACATTTTTTAATATATTGATCATTTTGTTTTCTGTATGTGTGTAGCATGAAGACCTCAGTAATGGCTAAAGCCGAATTAACAGTTACAAGGAAACAGTTTTGCATGTACTACAGGTGTGAAACCAGACTTAAAAATGTTTTCACTGGCATTTGAACTAAGTTTTGGTCTTGCCAAAAAATTAAGCCCTAGTGCGAGAGAGACATAACAAAGAAATAGGCAGATAATTGAATGTTATTAAGTGAATCACCAGCTTTTATTGACGCAGAGGTTAGCCAACGGTGATCTGTGCCTGCAGTTATGAGCCAGAGGAATGCTACGGGCTGATCTGCTGCCATTACATGTTTATGGGCGATGACGTGATGGTAACGGGACAGTGAACTCATCTGGGCCACACACACAACATGCCCGCTGACAGCACTACTGTTGGCAGGAGCGCGCAAGCTCATGACTTTGCTGTTTTGTGAGTGAAGTTTGGTGCAGAAGCAATGCGTGACCGTTTCTCTTTGTCTTCCTCTCCGGCCTCCAGGAAGAAGACGCAAACATGTCAGAAAGGAGAGGTCAGAAGAAGTCCGTCTTTCTGTCCTCATTATTGGTAAGTTTTTATTCTGTCCATTTGTTTCCTGTCTTTTGCTCTTTAAATGAGCAATATGTAGCGATTACGTGTCTAAATAATAAGATAATACAACTATATGTGCATTAATAAGAGCATTGAAGCAGACACGTACATTTATATGCTGTACTTGGTAAAGTAATTCAGTTACTTTTTAAAGAATTAACTACTTACTGATAATAACAACTAAATTTCAGTAACTTCCACATCACTGGTCTCCTGCCTGAGGCAAAGGGAGCCAGAGAGATGCTGTGATGCTGCCAGAAGAGCGCTGACTGACATTACAATAAATGACAAAATAATAGATTTGTGTATATTTCTCTTTCCCCCTGATGGTCTGAATAACTCACTAAATTTGTTTCCAGCTACTTAATTCATATAGTAAATATTTTGGCAGTAAAAAGAGACTCACGGCTGCAATTATCAATCTTTCAAAAGTTGAAAACACAATGTTTTGTGTCTATAATTAGCACAGGTGCTTTTGTCTATTAAAATTGACTAGACACTGACAGACGACAGTGGTTATATTTAATTTTTTTATCTTATCTTTCTAAGATAGAGACTCTATTAACATATTACTCAGTTTGATTATTATAAACAGCTACTCCTTCTAAAAGATTATTAATGACTTCTTACAACTCATAAGAAGACACTCACTCATTCTGCAAATATTTGGCACTAAAAGTAACTCTAATAAACATGAAACAGGAAAATAAAAACAGTCATTCCGGCCTGGAATAGAAATCCAGAGGAGAACACCACAGCTGCAGCGTTCTTGTAAGAGAAGCGAGTATTTCATCATAGTGCGTTTCCTTAATCTCTGATGGTCATTTTGTGATAAATTATATTAATTATATTACAGATTTTTCCTTTAATTTCCCCTGTTCTTCTACTTTAATTCTCTTTTAAATTCCTCAACTGATATTTCTTTTCTTCATTCAGTTCTAATCCCAAACTAATTTTCATTTCCTTTAATTCCTCCCTTTGGTTCTCCCTTTTTCTATTAACCAACTTTCACTCCACTCTTCCTCTCTTGGTCTATGCTGCTTCAAGACCTTCTTCCTCTTCCTCCTCCTTGCCCTTTTTAAAATTTTGTCAAGCAGCAGCCTCCAAAATCATCGTCACATTTCGGGCATCCTCAGAAACTCTCATTAATCCGTCAGCATGGATCACAGCCGCAGTCGACGCCACTCTTGGCACCGCGTCATCCAGACTTTGGGTGTTATGTGCCAGCAGTTTGCACAACTTCGCAGCGCTTGTACCAATTAGTCAGCATTCGAGTCTCTCAGAGAGCAGATATCTTTATAATCTGACCATGAGTCTAGAGATTCTCTGCTTGTTTTGATTTTGAAACTCGCTGGCAGTTTTCCCAACAGGCTCCTCCACCTTATACCCCCTCCATCTACTCTGTTTTCCTCTGATCAGTCACTATGTGCACACGCAGGCTGACACAAGAGCACTTGGTCATGAAGAAAGAGACATTTGGACTAAGTCAGGGGTGTCATTTTACTACACCGCCAAGTAGTGGCATTAGAAATGTATTGCCACTAATTCTGAAACCACTTATGCTAAATTTCTGTTGCAAGTGTGCCAGAATGACAAATGATTGACAGAGGAGTATGCTGCTAGTGTCATATTCTACTATATTATAAAGACACAACAATAACAGAGCCACTGATATGTTTTTTTCTGACCACAATGAGCTTCAATCTGTGGTGGAAAGTAACTGAGTACATATAGCACCATGCAGGCACAAGGCAATTCAAAGTGCTTTACAGGAGCATAGAAATGAATTAAAATAAAACATCAAGACAACATTAAAATTGGATTTAAAAGTCTATAAAATGTATTGCACTTCTAACATTTCACTGCACTTTCTAATTCTACTCCAATACATTTTGGAGGGAAACATTCTACTTTTTACTCCACTACATTTGTCTGATAATCACAGTTAGTAGTTACTTTACAAACTTTACAAAGATTTTACATACAAAATATATGAGGACATTCAATGTGAAGAATTTTAGAATATTAAACTACCTATAGTATAACATTTGAGCTTAACTGATCTGCAAATGTTTTAATGTCTGATTTGTTTTGAGGTTTAGACTGTTGGTTGGATAAAACAAGGAACATTTGAGGATGTCATTTGTGCTCTGGGTAATTATGATGGACATTTCTCACCACTTTATTATGTTTTAAAACCAAACAATTAAAGGTTGAGTGTGTACGATTTACGGGGATTTATTAGCAGAATGTGGCAGAAATGTAAGACAATATTCATAAGCATGTTTTCATCGATGTATAAGCACCTGATAATAAGAATTACAGTGTTTTTGTTACCTTAGAATTTATATCTACAGTAGTTGTGGGTCCTCTTCCACAGAGTCCACCATGTTTTACCGCCATGTTTTTACAGTAGTCCAGAATGGACAAACCAAACACTGGCTCTAGTTATGGCCTGTTTATTTATTTATTTATTTTGCGAGTTTTGCAGCTTCTGTAGGTTCGCCTACTTGGAAGGGGAGGGTTACGGGAGGTGTGCAATTCGCAAGCTCACCACTAGATGCCACTAAATAATCAGCAGATTAATGTCTCTTATGTGCAATCAACCGACCAGGGACTGCAGATGAAAATTTGCTTGTTTGCTAAATCTGACACATTTAAGTGCTCGTGTTAATTAATGTGCATTCTACCTTTTTAAATAAACAACAGTAAAATTCCGCTTTTACATCAATGCTTAAGTAATAATAAGCTAATGATATAATATGTAATAGTACAGGGGGACAAATTTCTGCATTGAATACTCTTACTTTTGATACTTGAAGAACATTTTTCTGATAATATTTTACGTACTTAATGTAATATTTTCAGTACAGGACTTTTACTTGTAATGGAGTATTTTCACAGTGTGATACTGGTACTTTTACTCAAGTAAAGGATCTGAATACTTGCTCCACTGGTAGCTTCAGTAGTGATCCTAAGAAACTTTAATATAAAACTGTGAAAAACTATAACAATAAAGACCCACTGGATGGGTTGTGAATGTACACTACAATAGATATGACTAAATATCCTCCCAGAGGATTGTGGGAAAGCTGCCTTTGTGGAATTGTCCTTCATGGATTATTGGTGTGACAGGAAGTTTGTTTTTACAGCTGCGGGGAAAAAGAAGTGGTGATGAAATTGAAATTGCAGTTTTCTCAAGGACAAACTAAGTACTGCTCAGTGCAATGTTGAACAGATTGTGAGAGAAAAGCCTGGACGCACAGGACTTGTTAGTTTCAAACTAAGTGCTTGGATGTGTTAAAGGGGCACTCCACCAATTTTCACATTAAGGTCAGTTTACTTGTCAGAAGTAGAACTATTCAGCCCATGAAAACAGTTTTTTAAGCTCTGGAGGAGTTTCTAACAGAGATCCTGCTTTACAAACTGGAGCTGTGGAGACTGAAAGAAGTTTGCATTTATGAGGCAGGAGGGGTCTTACGAAAGATGCTACTGAGTTGCATTATAGGAAATGTAGGATCCAGGAGCTTGACTCAGACAAGTTGCTAAAAGTCCTCAAAGTATTCATTTAACCAAGATAGTGCGCACTCCAGACCAAGCTTATGTAATTACTCTTTCAGAGGGGCCAGATTTGAAAAACGTAAAGCGCCAAGGGGCCGGACGTTTACATTTCCTGCATCCGACCTGTAGATTTAGGAATCTAAACGAGTAAAACAGTGTTCCTTTTTATTTATTTTTTCCTCCACTTTATTTGTTTTCACAGTTGGAAATGAAACATTACAAAAGTACAAAAGTACAAGAAAAACAATGCACCCCTTGTAATCCTGGATTAGAAGTAGCTTGTTTTAATAAACACAAACGTTGTATTAAACATGTTCTTTTCATTCAGTTTTACTCTCCTGGATTCTCCCTCCTCCTCTGAAGTGTCTCTGTGCTTAACAACAGACACAACCAATAAATGGGCTAATAATAAAACAATGATCTTCTACTAAACAATGTAAACTAATAAAAAACACACACATAAACCTTTTTCTTTTAGAATTTTAGCAGCTTATCTAAAGGGTTGGATTCGGCCCACGAGCCATCAGATTAACCAATGAGATGAGAGGAAACACTGGTCCAGCATGAGATAAATGTTAATGAATCTTTATTAGCCAACAAAAGCTACAACCTCAGGTTTGGACTGAGCATGGGGAGTTTATGAAATCATTTGTTAAACTGTACAGGAACTGTACATCAGGTGTGTGAGGTAATGGTCAGATCATTTTGAATTTGGTTTAAATTACAAACAGATAAGTTTGGGCTCCGTACGCACACGTCATGCGCGTACACACAGGCCGTATACATTTACGTATTTACTCAAACAGTGTTTTTCTTGTGTCTGCTGTCATGAGATGGTTGTGAGGAAGAGGGGAAGGAGAGGAGGATGTTATTAAAACAATGGAGAGAAGATGGAGGAAGTTAGTCATGCACTCGTTTTCTTTGCCTCCATCATTTTCTGGACTGCAGATGATTTTTAAAAGTCAGTTAGTTTGTTTGGAAAAGAACAAAGTGTGCTGGTAAAGCTATAAATACCAGCTGCTACTTATTACAGTGAGCCACAATGACACAATGCCACACACACACACGTAGTAAATACTGGTATTGTGCAAACTCTCACGCACGCGCGCACGCGCGCTTCCAACAATGATCTCCACTAATCTGAGTATCACAGACGAAGAAGTCAGGATATGATGTTTGTTTTCTTTGCTGTTTGCCTTTTGACAATTGAAATTATGATGTTGATTCTCTGTTGGTTTTACTGAATAACTCAGCCGTCATCCTCTGCATTCAATCATGCATCTGCGCTGCTGCTGCAGCAGATGATGTTGGGTGTGAATCATGATGGATTTTTAAACGTTTTCGACAAAAACAAGCACGTAAACAAGATGCTGCGTGTTTTTCCACACTAAAAATAGACGAAAAAATGTGACAAATCAGCAAACTAACATGCAGTCTCTAGTCCACCTGTGACGTGTTGGATATGATGCTGCTGGTTTGATGATGCAAAGTATTTATTGCAGAACTGAACTGTACTATATTACCTTACAGACATCTAACTTCCCACACGTACAAATCGATTTGAAGTTCAAGTTTTAGTGTCCCTGATACTGTAAATATATCCTTTTTTCTGCAGAGGCATGTCTAATTACAAAAATAAATGGTGTTACTTACAAGTCATATTTTGGACATTTTATTAAGCAGAAAATCCTAGAGATCCTCCAGAAAATTTTAATACTGAACAATTTGTTTTCTAATTTTGGCCTCTGCGAGGAAAGTTTAAGCCAAGTCATTAGCACAAATTAGTTGTTGGTTTCAGCAGCGGCGATATGTTGGTTAGAACACAGATGCAGATCTCATTACAACTTAAGGGAGGAAGGCAGCGGTGAAATTCAAATGGTTATTACTTGAACTTTTACTACGAGCCAAGAGAAGCAGAAATATAGTAGTAGTCGGTTTCGGCTCTACTTCTTACGTCACTTTATGCTGTTTACAAGGTTCATTATTAGAGGGCAGGTCAGCTGTATTTTTGTGAATTAGTGATGGTAAAATAACTTCTCCTCCCAGCAGTCTTTAGAGTGGGAAGACTGTTAAACCAAACTCTATTTTAAAAGCAGGTGTTTTCATGGTTGGGTGCCATTTTCTCACAGTAAAAACTAAATTTACAACATCACTAAGACTCGTTTTTGATTCACTTTGATCTACAGGCCTAATCTGCACACATGACATTTGCTCAGTAAAATTATTATTTAACCTGTGATGAGGTGTTTGCAGACGTACACTACATGTATTGAATGGCACTACAGCGCTTGTTTTCATCAGACGAAAATAGACGTATGTGGTTCTTACTACTTAACAGATAGACAGATGGGGAGTCAGCTACTATAAAATGTACATTTTCACCTACATAATTTATTTCAAAATAATATATTTTGGACCAATCATTAGGCAATTGTGTCAGGTTATTATCATTATTATTATTATTATTATTATTAATAGTAGTAGTAGTGGTATTTATTTATTTATTTCTGACATTCTTGACATTAGTCCACATCAAATCACACATCTCTGGGAAAATATAATAACTCCAGAAATCTTTGAAACAAAACTAAAAGAGAACCAGATCTGCCAAAAATTAATGTGAAAATGAATGGAAAAAAATAATAAATGTCTTCCCAAGTTCATTAATTTTATTATTTACATATTAATTTGCATCTGTATTTATGTTTTATATCTTGTGCATATCAGAAAACAGAAATATTTAATATGAATATTAAAATAAATATAAGAATAAATCAATATCTACAATAATTAATTGACAAATGGATACAAAGTCCCTCAAGATCAAACAAACAAAACCTGAAATAACCTGAAATAAATAATAAATGCAATAATTACTTACAGATGCACTTTTCAACATTTAATGACACATATTTTTTAGCATGTCTGCCACTGACTTGGATCGTATCCCTCCTTCACTAAATTCCTTTGAGCAGAGTATTTAACCCTTTTTTCCCCACACATACTAAATGTTATTGATGTCATGACTCGCTGTTTATGTTTGTCCCTGTCTGTCTTTCTCTGTCTCCGTCTCTCCGTCC
>JAJHUR010075901.1:0-43274 GCA_027495735.1 Lutjanus campechanus | reverse complement strand
TGCTCTCAGTGGTGAACAGAAGTCAGCATCGGCACTCCGACTGGGCTGCAGCTATGCAGCTCCATACACAGCAAGCTATGATGATATTATAATATTTCTACCAAATTATCTCTGGTTCTTGAACTGGTTCCATTCAAGAGTCTTAGAATCTTGGTGCTATCTAGCGACCCAGCCCATGTTTCCACCAGTTTTGAGCAGTGCCATTGTAATCAAGGAGGTCATCAACAGAGAACTTTGCAAAATATGCAATGACCTGGAGAATATAACACACCCAGCGTGGTTCTCAAGCAAAACCTGCTATTATTTTTTTTTTTCTTGCAGGAAACCAACTTGTTGGGTTATGAACCTGTTTAATTTTAGTGTAAATGCTCTGAATGGTTCAAAATTAGGCGAGCAAACCAGAACCAGAACCAGAACTTCCTTGGACCGCTTTAGTGGGTACTAACCCCTGCATGCAGAGACACAAGATGCGCCATTTAGGAGCTGCTCTGACTTAGTTGTCAAAGCATCACAATTTGGCCCATAGTGCTGGAATTTCCAATTTGTTTCTCAGATCAGATCTTTAAGACCAACTGTCTGCACTATTAGTTGCAAGCCATCAGATTTAGGTTTCCAGACGTCACCAACCAGCCTGCATGGGTCACTGTGGCAATGACGTAGGCATCGTGACTACTGCTGCTGGTGACGCAGCCGTAATTACCCAAAAAATAAACCCACGCTGTCACGTCAGTGTACAGAAGCCCGCCCCCAAAAAGCCAGGAGACAATTTATTTCAGCATTGTCTATGGACTGTTCTTCTCTGTGTTCTTCATTACCGCTCTGCTAATAGCAGCTGCTCAGCCAGCTCTGATTCACTGCCGTCAGTCTGGATTTAATGTCATTGTTGTATGATGTGTTTCAAGTGACACAAAAGACACTTCTCCAGAAATCCAATTGGAATCACATCCTAAACCGCCTCCAAATGTGGCTTGGATCTGATTTGCGAAAATCTGGTAACATCATCTGGTTTTCTGCTGTCCAGACTTTCTAAAAAGGTGCTTTCTTGCCTATTTTTCATACTTAACACATTAACTTCAAGAACAGACTGTTCACTTGCTCTCTAATGTATCCCACCCTTTGACCGGTGCCATTTTGTGATGATATGATCAATGTTATTCACCTCACCTGTCAGTGGTTTTGATGTTATGTCTGATCAAGATAGATAATTCTTTACCGAAGGCCATCCAAGTTATTAATTTTGTTTTTCATATCTGCGCCACCGCACTCTAGGTGCTGCTTCTGCTTTTCACAACAGTTTGCACATACTCATCTAGATTCACTTCCTGTTCTGAAAAGTAGAAAGGTCACTGCTGTGAGATGATAATATATGTAATAGCTACTTTTCAAGTTGGCCTCTTACTTTTATCAGGATTGTTTAGAACAACTTGGTACTAATGTTTTAAGTTTTTCAGACTCTGTATCTGAGCTACTCATATAATACTGAAAGAGACATTTTCCCCCAAACTAGATGGCACACTTTTTGCTCAGAGCAGCAAAAAAAAATACATTTGAAAAACTCAAAACAAGTCTCTCTTTCCAGAAATCCTGACCCAGTTAAATAAGATAATCCAAAGACCTTGTTGTGAGCAGTTCCGTGCAGGAAATATCTAATAGAAAAAAGCAGTTCCGGTAGAATCTACTGAATAAAGAAAATAGTTCCGTCATGAAACTGCTGACAAAAATGTCTGTGGATTTTGTTCAGTAACACAGCCATAATACCTGGAAACAGACATTGTTGTTGAGTTTTTCAAATGTTTTTTTTTTTTTTTGCCGTTTGGTGCAGCACAAGCCGGGTGCCATTTAGTCCCAAAACATTTGAGAGAAGACAGACGTCCCTAAAAGCTCAGCAACTCACGCCAAAGCAGTCTAGATGGACAAAAAACTCTACAGGCGTGTTTTTGATTTTGGGGTGAACTGTCTCTTTAAATGCGCAGCATGCAAAGGATTTTTAAACTTGTTTGAACTGAAATCAAAATAATATTTTAACAAAATGTGACAAGCTCCCCTGAAGCCTCTCTGGGAGCAGCAGGGGTTTTTCAAGACACATTTAAAACACAATAAAAAGGTGTTCCGGTGAATCGGAAGTAGAGCACTTTGTCTGCTCCCACCAGCCAGTGAAAGTAAAAGTGGAGAGAGTGGAGTAAAGTAAAAGAGAAGTGGTCAAGAGGGCTAGCACAGGGGGAGTTCAGGGAATTTTTCTGCTTTCTCCTTCGCAGAGTTTACCAGCTCCTCTCCCCCCTTTCCCCCACTCCTGCGTTTGCGTCACACCACTTGGGCTGGCGCAAGAGTGAAGTTGGAGGAAAAGAGGGCAGCAGGAGGAGGAGGAGGACGAGGAGGAGGAGGAGGAGGAGGAGGAGGAGGAGGAGAGTTCTGTAGCTGAGGAATGTGGCAGAGGGAGAGAACATGGCTATAAAAGGATAGCACTTCCACTCTGTCGCTGTGATGTCACTACTCAAATATTTCCTCCTTCCTTCCCTTCCAAGCCTGACTTACTGACACTGCTATTTCTCCTTAATTTCCCTGGCTCTCTCCTCCTCCCTTTCTAGCTAAATAAGCATGTAACTATGTAGGTTAGCGGGGAGAGGGGTGTTTGTTTTGGTGCGCTGATAAACAGATTCATCTAGATTCTAAAAAAAAGTTGGGACGCTGTGCCAAACGTAAATTAAAAACAGAATGCAATCCCGTGCTTTAGCCATGCTTGTGAATGAGTGAGCCTTCTGAGGACGCTCCTCTCATACACAGTGATGATGCTATCACCTGCTACCAATCAGCCTGTTCCAAACAGATGCTTTTTGAGCATTCCAAAACTTTTCCAGTATTTTGTCGCCCCTGTCCCAAAATAAGAATAAGCATATATTTACACGAATCAACAGCTGATGAGGTAAAATGTTTAATATATTCAGTTTGTACTGTTTTCCATTGAGTAGGCTGTATGTCAAATTGGAATTGGCATTTTACGTTCACAGCATGTCATGGGGCCATGCATCATCTTTGAAGTGGTTATCCTTTCGTCGCTTGGTTCAATAAGATGAAACATGTTTTTTGCAACTTGTCTGATTATGTTGCTCCTTTTGAGTAACAAGCTTTTCCAGGGGTTGTGACAGGCTGCACGAGGTACTTATGGCAAGTCAGAGTATTTCCTACAGCAGATGGCGGTTGGCACACTCTGCCCCCCGGTTTGGAGAAGCAGAGAGAAGTACCAACACAGAAGCCGAGCAATGTGCTCCTGCAGACGTGTGCAGCAACAAAAGGAAAATGGAGTTTGATTGGTTTGGAGAGACTGATAGCTGGCTTGTAAAATGGTGGTTTCCTGTCAGAAAAGGGATGACAGCAAGACGAAGCAATGAAAATATTCATTCAAATACTCTGATTAGGTGGATCTGTAGCGATAAAACATAGCAGCATAAATGTCTGTTATTAACTTCCATGTATTTTGTATAAAATTACTTTGAAAAGCAGCACAGATAGATTGGAGAAAATTAATTTAGTCGTTTATACAGGTATTTAAAACTAGAATCAGCGTCTGGTATTCAAAATGGGTGCATCTGTAATAAAGAAGGGTTATTATGCGGCTTTGTTGGATACTGGATTCTGATTGGTCAATTACAGCAATCTACGGTCTATTATTTCTTAACAGCAGGCCGTTGCTATGAGTATGGACGTAGGTCTGATAATAGACTCTGGAGGACTCAGAGGAAGCGATGAAATCATTTTTAAGTCAATATTTTGTGTCAAATTATTGATTTTTTTTTTTTTAGTAATTAGCTGTGTAATACCTGGGATAATGTACAGTCACTGGGGCTTTATTGCAAAATAAACCCTCCTCAATCACTCTATCGGGGTTTATTGTAAATTATCCCTTACTTAGCAAAGCTTAAAGTATATGGATAAGAGCCTGTATCGGTGAAATGGAAGAATAATTTAAAAATAATCAGAAAAAAATATATAATTTTCCCAAGTTAGTGCTAGTCAGTTGAATAGTAAATAAAGGAAGATTTGAAAGTGACTTTCCAAATCATGACTCTCCTCACTTATTCAGATGTAACTCTTATCCACATCTAAATGTTGTGTCCCATTTCTTCTTCTCGCGCTTTGCCCCACCATCCGGCACGTGAATGTGAATCACAGCGGTGACTCAAGAAAACTTCACTCTGTGGATTTTAGTCATCATTACGGTGCTAAGCATCATGGGAAAGCCATGACATCTTGACCAGTAGAGGGCAATAATGCAACATTAAAGCGGGCGTGAGCTGCTGTTAAACAACACAAGTAGAAGAATAAAAAAAGTTTGAGCCTTCAGACCTTTTGTCACTTCTCTTTACAGATTGTTTCAGTCATATTACTGCCACTTTTTGATCATGACTCATTTAATAGCACTATTACCGCTCCAAACTGGACAAACATCCACATAAAGAGGGAGTTTTTTTTAGAGGGAATATTAGCCTCAAATTACCTATTTTGAAGTATTTTAAGGTGCATTAACCTCTCAGGTTTTTATCTTTTCCAAGAAAAAAGAGGTAGTGCCTTCTAATGACCCAGTTAGTAAAGGAGAAGTTACATAACGCACTTCGTCATTCTCCACACTGGTTGACGAAGGTTTGGGGTTGAAAGATTACTCAACCATTAATGCTTAATCTGCAGGTTATGACAGGGACGGAGGGAAAGAAAAAAGGGAGGGAGAGGGTTTCAGCTCGAGTACGCTTGCTCAAACATAAGCGCATTTCACAGGTGGGAATGCGAGTGTTGTTTCTAGAGGATCTTTCCCGATCTTTGGGCGCCGATTGCCTCGGGTCGAAAAGTTCCAACAGAACTCGCCAAACCAGCAGTAAAGTTGAAAACAGATTGCTGACAGAGGCGGCTCCTTAAATTCACACTCCTCAACACCTCAAAACCATTTTCCCAGAGGAGTCGCTGAAGTTTCACCTTTTCTTATCTTCTTTTTCTTGCTCTTTTAATCCCCTCCACAGTGCTTCGGGTTTTGTCTCCTGCCTGCTCAGTTCACAGTCAGTTCAAGTCTGTTAAAGTTTAAAAAGGTTAACTTATCTCCTGCCTGCCACTGACTTCGATCTGCGGTCATTTGTCTCTGTGTTGTTTGCACTCATGACATGCATGAACGCCTTTGAAACTGTTACCTAAGTGTCTTTGGATAACAGTATCTCAGTCTCTTTCTCACCTTTAGACATAATATGTAATTACTTTAATAGATCTCCACCCAGGTTTGAGCTTTATCTCTAAGGTGTGTGTGTGTGTGTGTCTGTGTGTGTGTGTTCATGTTGTGTGCTCAGGATCAGGTGACTTGGGTAAAAAGACAGCAGCAGCTTTGTGGTTGATCATTAACAGGTTAGGCCTCTGTTAAGAGGGACCTGCAGCAGTGTTTGGGTCAGAGGGTTGAGGTGATATGAAACAAATATTAACAAAGTGTAGGTAATAATTAAATGAATACTTAAAATACTGTAAGAACCTACCCTGTGATGTCAGGAGTTTAACATACTTTACATTACTTACTGCGGCTAAATATTGACAAGACTGTGGCTATTTCAACACCAAGGCAGTCAACTTGACTGTTTTTAAATTTTGCTTTGTAATAACTTTGTTGGAATAAAACCCAGGTAACTCTAGGACCCTGACTTTTTCTAATCGTGTGCATATTTTATTCTAACATTGTTATTTTATGAGTATTTCTACCTAGAAAGGCGAAAGCAGTCATATTGGCCACATTATTAACACTAGCTGTGTCTCAATTTGTGTAATTCTGTACTTCTGTACTCTGTTTTGTGTATAAGAGTGTTGACATTGACATTTACAGTCAAACAAAGTGCCCCGTGAATACCCGGATGCTGTACTCAAACCAGCCAAAAAAGGTTGAGTGTGAAACGCTGGACATCTTATCTGTGTAGTGGAAGAGGCAGGGCTAATAAACTTGTGAACGTGATGGTCCAGGCAGCCGAGGAAGTTGCCACGTTCCCTAGTGGCCGCAGTGAACACCTAATTATACAGATAGAAATCATGCATCTATTTTTTATCAATAAGCACTACTATACTGATGTCAGAGTGAAGTCACCAGCATGTTTAAGTTTGCAAAGATTTAGTACCGTAAATCAAATATAATTCAACATATTGGTACATTTTCAGCTGGCAGGAGGAAGGAGGGCCTGTCCATCATCGATGGGGATTATGCCGTATTTTTCCAGTAGTTATAGAATTCTGTTAGTTCTAGTTTTAATTTGCCCTGGCACAATTAATGAACACCTTTCAGAGCATATTAGTCGACTGGGAAATTTCTAGGACCCAATAAGGGTGTTTCCTATAAACTTTTTCTGATTTGAAATGTCATCTATGGGGCAAGTAGATAAAATTGAACTTGTTTGCTAAGAGTTTGCAGTTGGGCTATTCATTTTCATGTTAACGAGCTGTGTAGAGCAAATAAAATACAGTATAAGAACACATTTTTAGCCACATTGCCATGCACTTATTAGCATTTTAATTATTAATAACAACACCATGTTTAATGGAGAAAATGCTTTATTTGAGATGGTTTTTTGTTTTGTTTTTTGTTTTGCCAGGTAGGTAGCTCTTTATTTTTACCTGTAGTTGAAATTTCAGTCTCAGAACAGCAGAGATACAAAGGAATGGGGGGAAAAAAAACTAGGCAATTAAATGCAAAGAATAAAGAAACTGACAATACTAATCCTAATGTGAGAAGAGGGTACATTATAATGTATAGTAAAGTTTAAACTGAAGTATATTAACTGATTGTGCAAACAGTGCAATGGACAGCATGCAAAAAGGGAGGCGTGAAATATGTAAGACTGTGCAAAAAACACCCCAAGACAACAACAACAACAACAACAACAACAACAACAACAACAACAAAAACAAAAACAGAAAAAAGTTGATGTGTATAGTTATTATCATAAAAGATGAAATATATCAAATCTAAATAAAATTTTGGCCAGCTAGTTATTAGCTAATATTAGCTAATTATTCCCCAACATGCAACTCTTAGTATGCAAGCTTAATATTACCTGTAAAGCCTACAGGACATTTTAGACAAAAAAAAGTTCATAGGAAACAACTTCATCTATAGAGATGGGGGTTGTTTAATCTTGTTTTATGCTTGTTCAGGAAATTCTCCAAGATTATATATAAAATAACAAAGTTTTTTGACAATAGGGTATAAATCTAACTGTAGTTTTACAGTGTTGCATTGGGTACGAGTTATCTTTAACCAGTCAGGTCTTATAAAACAGGCTGGGAAGTTAATATTTGTTAACACACAAACACATGCTGATCCCTTCTTTTTGTCTTTGCTGTTTACTCTTTGTGGTCATTGTCCATCGCCATAGCAACACATCCTGCCATTGGTCCAAAGGGGAACAAGGGTTTACACAATGCAGAGGAGGAGCCGTTGCCGCAGTTTGTTGAGTGTGTTGCTCTTAGATTTTGAATCAAGTGTGTTTCATCAGTACGTAAAGTACATGCTGGTCAAACAAGGTGAATTACGAAGCTGCAGCTGGATATTATCACTCATAAAAAATTATGGAGGTGAAGGTGGAGGCAGAGGACAGAAACGAGGTGTCTTATGCTGTAGTGTGATAACGGAAATGAGATAGTGTGGGTAAAATAAGGTATGGGTGGGTGGATAGGAGTTAATGACCTAGTTAATTCGGTGGTTTTCTAATATACTACTGTGTTTAAGAGAATTTCACTCCTATATTTTCACTTTCACTTACATTTAGCAGGCACAGTATGCATGCTATTGTATGTGTGTGTCTGCATGTATCATTTTTTGTCACATTACTCCTCTCTACAAAGTTTGACCATTTTGTATAGGTTTGTATATGTATACATGAATGTGTGTAACTGGAATTTCTAGCTATACCATTGGAATAACCTCAAGTAAATCAAAAATAAGAATTTTGTTGTATTTCATTTTAAATGAGCAACATATAAAAAATGGCCACCTGTCAAGGTAACTCTAAACAAATAGAGGCAGGCTTGGGGAGAAAATTATTACATGTAACAAGATTAAGTAATTAGGATAAAAAGGGTAATTGTATTCCTTTATAGTTTAAATTACAATTTCAAAATACTTTTGAGAAAGAAAGAAGAATATTCTACCAACATTACAACACTCCACGAACCCCATAACACCACACTGGTCGCAGTGAAACCAGCTAATCTTACAGTCAGTTCATTATAATGACCTCTAGAGAGAAAAATCCTTCAAACTTCAACATTAATTTGTCTTTAAATCAGAAAAGAGTAACAACATCACAGTGCATTGACAGTTCTGCCTTCAGCTGTAGAAATACTGTCATTACCCAAGACCTCAGCATGTCATTTAAAGAAACATTTACAAGTAAGAGAAAGCACTAATTAGCTACACAGTCCAGTGGCTAATGTTAGTTACACAGACCTACAGCTAACATTAACTACACAGACCAACCGCTAACATTAGCTACACGGACAGATTGCTAACTTTAATTAACCAGACCAACCACGAACAATAGCTACACAGACCAACCGCTAACTTTAACTACTCAGACTAACCACTAACCTTGCCTACAAAGACCAACCATTAATGTTAGCTACACCAACCAACCACTAAAATTAGCTACTCAGACTAACCACTAACCTTAACTACAAAGACCAACCACTAATGTTAGCTACACAGACAAATTGCTAACTTTAATTACTCAGACCAACCGCTAACATTAGCTACACAGGCCAACATTAGTTAGTAACACAGAAATCCAATAATACTGCTAGCCTTAACTGTTCCTTCTTCACATTCTGTTCATTTTAAAAACATTTTAAATTAAAATTCTGGTGATATCTTACACATTACATCTTTAAATTCTGAAGTGATAAATAAGTAATCATAAAAGTATGGAAGGGAAAATGGCTACTGTGAAATTTTAAAATATGTAGTCACTGCATAAGTTGTAGTCACTTTTTTTTTGAGGAAATGACAGAAGTGTAAGGCACTAGCACAATGCACCTTTGTTTAATTCAATTTCCACTCCCTGCATATTGTGGAAAATCCCCTGAATATTGTGTGAATTTGCTTGTTTTAGTTTTTCAGTTCAAACAAGTGTTACTAACTATCACACAGTCCTTTGGTTGGCCCACTGTATGTTCTCACCACACCAGGGTTTGTGTGGAGGTGGATCAAGACCATTGACAGTGTTCTAACCAGTCGAAATGAACCAGAACCAAAAGTGCAAGGATGTAGTTGAACTGAACCTAACCTGAAGTATAAAACCAATTTCCATGCCAATTTCTTAGGTTTGAATTTTTCCAACAATCAGCCCCGACACGACATGTTCCTTGGAAATCTGACTCATATTTATCTCATCAGCCTGCACCATCCAGATCTGGCACAGTTAATTTGCACGTCTGTTGCAAATCATCATTTGTTCAAAATGTCAGTCAAGATACACACTGGTTAGTCATTGTTTTACTATGTTGTTGAGAAGCCTATAACTCGTAAAATGTTTCAGACACATTTCAGGCTGATGCAACAGGGGTCTTTTGTTTGTCTTTCTCAGATCCTGTGAGCCATTACTGTGAAAAATGTTTTGTTCTCTCTTTTTTATTTTTTTTTTCCTTTCTCCAGATTACAGCCTTGCTGCACAGGATCCAGATCTTTGGCAGCATGATGGGTGGTGGCTGCGGTGGTTGCTCAACACAAGATCGCACAGGGAGCAGAAAGGGGAAATTGCAACAGGGTATTTTCATGAACTTCTGCTTAACTTGTGAACGTGCCTTACACAATCCCATGTCATTTAGCCTCTGAACACTGCCAATTTGGCTCAGGAAGCAGAGGTGGTCGATCAAATCTGTTGAAAGCTGAAGATGACAGCAGCTGCAAATTTCCAGTGAAGAGGGAACATTCTGTGTAACCCTGTAAATAAAATGGGCTATTGCACAAAATATGCCTGATGTGACAGACGGCAAACATGTGATAAGTATCTTTTGAAATATTAAAAATCAAATGTCATCATTGTTTTTGCACTGATTACAGCTGTAATCAGTGCAGCTGAATCCAGATTTTAGGATTTCCTCCCTTTCTTCTTCATCGTTTTACTTTAACTCACTTTAAATCAGGGTTTGATTAGAATGACTTCAAGAAAAGTCATCCCTGCTGTTTTGTTGCTGATAATTTTTTTAAAAGATTTTTCGCACAGATCACAAAATTCTGTAATGCTGTTTTTTTTTTTTTTTTTTGGTTATTGGGTTCCTCCTTGACTGGAGCCAGAAAAATGCCCCCCTCACCCCACATTTAAGTTAGCAGCCAGCAAACCACTGTTTGTTTACTTCCATCATATTTATTTCATTTTGTTTCACTTCAGTATTTTTCCCATCCACAACCCAGTGTCTCTGCTCCCCCTAGTTTGAGAACCACTGCTGCACTGTATCTTACTCAAGAACTAAGTTTTCCAGAAAGCTCGAGAAGTGACCGGAAAGCTCAAGAAATCTCCGGAATTTCCATAATCTTTAAAATTTCTCAATCATATAGCTTGCTTATGACCTCCCAACACCAACAGTACCCGCTCTTGCTGCTGTAATTCTAAACTTGACGCTCAATATTTACTATGGGACCTTATTCCAACATACCTGTTTTGTTTTAAATCATGTAAAGCACTTATTTGTGTATTTGTGACTATTTTGTTACATCAATTTGGAGTATTATTGTAAAGGGCATGACTACTTTGTTTCAAAGCTTTGCAGCTTTTACTTGGGATTGAAAAGTGTGATAATGGGCAATAATTTGGCACAATTCATGAGGTGATCTAAATGCTGTCGTCTGTACTGTACTGTATACACAACAAACACACTGTATGCTGCAAAACACAGCAGGAGAGAGAAACAGAGGACGGAGATTCAGAGATTCACATACGACAGGCTCAGGCTGAGGTCCAACAGAGGCGTTTTAATTGTGTTTAAAGAGAATTCCTTGGAGTTTTTTTTTGGAGTACACATGTATCCCTAATTTGAGTCCAGGAAGTGCTCCTACCCAAA
The DNA here is from genome assembly GCA_027495735.1 of Lutjanus campechanus. Taxonomy (NCBI): domain Eukaryota; kingdom Metazoa; phylum Chordata; class Actinopteri; order Lutjaniformes; family Lutjanidae; genus Lutjanus; species Lutjanus campechanus. The sequence goes on along the minus strand of JAJHUR010075901.1, from coordinate 32,207 downwards.
CATAGGCATATGAAATGAAGTCTTGCATGTATTGGAAATTGCACAAATGTTCTGAACAGTGATTCTGGGCCTTACACCCTTATGATGTCTTGATTTACTGTATGTTGAACTTAAAAAATCAATTTCGTTATAATAATTTATTTTCAGTCACTGATCAAAAAGTGACTGAATCAGATTCCTCGAGAGGCTGAAAATGATTCTCTTTCCTGGAACCAGTTACTGTTTACAACATAGAGCCAATGTTGTTGACTGTATCAACACATCAATTTAATTGTATGTTAGTATTCATAACATCCCACATTCAAGGTAAAGAATACCTCATAATAAATCTTTATTCTCACCCTGAAATTTCTAGAAGATACTGTGGATGAGGAAGTTACCAAACTGTGAAGATGCAAGTCACATTTAATGTGTAATACTGAATAACAAATGAGTGAAAAAGAACAGCATACTTTCATTTCTTTATTCAGAATTTTATTTAGTCCTTTTCAGGCAATTAAAAATATAATATTCTCTTTTTTACTGCGTTTTATCACATTGGTATTTCACAGAACTTGAAATATTTCTCCATAAATAACGTACAAAATACATTTTTCTTTTCTTTAAACACAAATAAATATCATAATAAATATATTAGTTTTAAGTTAAACAACACAAGGCAACCAATAAACCGAAAGGAATACTGCGGTGTTAAAGTCCCTGAACCAGGTTGTCAAACAAACAGGGGACAATAAAAGATGGGGTGCAGATAACAGAATGTTGCACAGAACCAGATCTTCTATAAAGTGTGTCAGGATTACAGGCGTTGAGATCTAACCTCTAACCTGACAAACACTTTTCTATCAGCACACTTTGATCTTCCAGCATTCTGCAGCTTAGCACATGCGTGCACCCCAGGTCTCAGAAAAATGACACATACACCCACACACGCATATATATACACACACATTCACATGCACGCACACATAGCAGAGTGAAGTTTGAAGCTTTGGTTGAATGCTACTGGGAGACTTGACAGTTTCTCCCATTTGAATTAGCTGTAAAGTGCATATCACAGATAAAATGGCATCAATGACACATGTCAGGTCTCACTGATTAAGGCTACTGAATCAAACATACTGTTCATGGCACCAAGAGTAAATAGCCTATGAGGCAGGGATAATCGTTAAGGCACAGGAATTAATGATTATCACTAGAAAATAAGCCATTTTGATCACTACAGATTTACGGTAAGTACAAACCAGGCTGTTTACTGGTACTGTCAAGACCTGCAGAGGAGTTAATTTTATGGAAGACCACATACAAAGGTCTAATAAGGCTACACAGTATCTTTAAGTATAAAAATAGAGTCTGATAACATTTGGCTACTAAAATCATCTAAGTATGTGTAGTTTATCCAAGGCAAGTTCCATTTGTACAAACATAAATTAAGAACTTTAAGTGTTATTGTGTCATCAAACATTGACTTGTCCTGATCAGTTCTGGTTCTGGAGAAAAGTCCAGACGAACAGACACAGTGTCCTTTCCCTTTTGGATCTGTTTAGTCAGACAGGGACAGGCGTTCAAACACAGTGAGCCTCTTGGTGGCCGAGCCGTCGAACGTGGGGGACTCGGTTCCGCTGGAGCCTCCGCTGCTGCTGCTGTAGCTGTCCTCCAGGGAGTCCTCGGAGGAGAAGCGCTGGAGTCCAGCCGGCTTCACGAATCCTCCGGGAGCAGGGAACAGCTTGCTGTCCTGGTGGTGGTGGTGTCCGTCCTCCACGCTGGCGAAGGCTCTGCTGTTGTTGCTGTTAAAGTTATTCCCATGGCCGCACACACAGCGTGAGGCCTTTGGCTCCAGGATGAGAGGAATGTTGTGGATGTCTCCGGTGCTGGCGCGGGTGTGATGGTTGCCAAACTGGAATGCGGCCGCCTCCCGCTGCAGGGAGTCGCCAAACACTGGGGAGAGCAGATCAGCAGGAGGGGGAGAAACAGACGGAGCGCGGCTGAACCCCATGTTGGGATCGTTGAAGGATGAAGGGAATGACGGGGGAGGAGAGCTGCGCGAGGAGCCCAGGAACCCGGCGAAGCTGACACTCTGGCGCAGCTGGTGGCGAGTGGCTGCGGGAGCTGGCTGCTGCTGGTTCTGGAATTTGGCAGACGGCAACGGACCGCCGCTGACTTTGTCCTCGTGGATGAAGTGGCAGCGTGACCCATAAGGGCAGTAGCCAAAGTTGTAGAAGGTTCTGCAGGGCTCTGTCTTGTACTTGGGGTGGCGGTACAGTCCACGCAGCTCTGCCTCGCCATGGGCAAACTGGCACTTGCTGCCATACTTGCAGCTTCCAGTCTCCTGGAAGCCGCGGCACAGCTCAGTCTTGTAACGATTAGGGGACACCACAGGTTGGACCTGGGGTTGGAGGGTGGATGAGGGAGGGAAGCCCGGCGGTGGAGCCACGGTGGTGGAAGGGCCTGAGGGGAAAGACTCCAGGTTCTTCAGCTGTCCGAAGGTGGACAGCAGGCTGCTGCTGGACTCTGTCAGGCTCATGGAGCGGTCGGGCCTGAAGGGGAGCTGCTTCGGCTTGGAGATGGGCCCCTGGCTCCAGATGTTGGATGGCCAGAAGGGGCTGTCGTTACTGTTAACATGCTCGGTGCTCATGCTGTGGTGTGAGGAGGCAGGAGGGGACGGGGGAGAGAAGAAGGAGGCCGACCGGTTCAGGCGACTCTGCCCTGGGACTTTGAGTTGAGACTGTGGTGGGAGCAAGGCTTCATCCAGGGCCAGGTTCAGGAAGTTCTGTTACAGATGATTGACATAGTTAACATCCAAACACTGATACTACTCATTTCAAAGCAATATTTTGAATATTCATTACTTTCTTCTAAATCCAACTTTCCCCAACAAATATATTTCAAGTTATTTCAAGCTTTTATTCAGCTGAAGATAATTTATTCTAGAGCAGGTTCGTGTTTAAGATCTTTGATTTCTTAAAGAAAGACAAAAGAAGGCATTTATAAAAAATAAAAACTCCCCCCAAAACTGTACATTACTAGAAGTTACGCAACTTTCATCTTCCATTTATATGAAATAAAAAAACAAAACATAAATGTAGATAATTGCAGTTTCTGACTGTTTTCTATCTCTCATGAATATTCTGCTGGTGGGAGACTGGAATTCAAGAAACAAACAACCGAGCGCTGACAGCCTCCCTTATCTCATTATCTCTTTAAAACGGAGAAATCCTCTGCGAGTACACTCGGTTCAAAAGGAATTCGCTGTCAGATCAGTCATTCCCAGAGGAGTAAAAGCGGAGCAGGAATAAACAAACACCACGGGAAAGGAGCTACAGAGCAGTCCGACTTCAAGAAGCCCTCTCTTTTCTTTTTTCCAAAACACAAATGAAACATCCACAAACTCTGACTCACCTTTGTGAGGATGTCGTCAAGCATTTCGGACATGCTGTACAGCCTTTGGCCAGAAGGTAGAAGGTTCAGTTCTGATCCACGGGTGACTGTTAGATACCTGTGTCCAGACTTAAGTCAAGTTAACTGTGTCCTGTCGCCTTGCCTTTTTATAACTGCCTCAGAAACCCCTCCCAGTGATTGGGAGGGGTTTCCACACAGTATGTTCCCGGATGACCCGCCCTCTGCCTCAGGTTTCATAGTGAGCTCAGAGAGGGCTGGGTAGTAAAACAACAACACACACACACAAAAAAAAAAAAAAAAAAAGGAGAGAGAAAAAACTGTGTATTTTTAGCTAGCTGTGTGAAATGCTTCAGTTTCGTAGGCATGTGAAAGCAAAGGCTTATTTACATAGCTCCCATGTAGGCTTGTAGCAGAGAACACTTGTTTTTCCTGTGTTTACTCTTATTCTGTACATGCTCACGCTCCTGTGAATGGTGAGAGGCTTTCTGCAAAAAGTGATAAATCACCCCAGCTCTGTGAAATTTTTTTTCAGGATCCGAAGCGCCCAGACGTGAAGTGGCAAAAGAAGGCTGTTTGTTTAGACGCGTATACAGTGATCCTTTTCATCCCACACAAACAAGCAGAGCGGAGCTGTTCCACGTACAGAGGAACGTAATCATATATTTACAGTATATACGATCGTGTGACTAATGGCAGGCTTTCAGGAAGTGTTAAATCATCTCGTCTTTGATCACGTTCTGTGAAGTTTCTGAATGTTTGTTTTTTTTAAACCTACAGAGATGTATGTATTTACCAGAACAAATACATCTACTATTTCCCCTTTATGTTGGTCTGGTTTCTGTTGTGATTAAAGCTTCAATATTCCACCAAAGCATCGAAACAGTCCAACAATTACTAGAACACAACCCATGGAAGTATTGATTAGTAGCAGACAGAAACCTTTGGGCTGAAAACGAGATAGAAGTGAGTAAAAATAAACACCAGTAATCTAAATAAACCTGAACACTGAACTCTGATCTGACTATATGTACAGAGATACTTATTTTGTTCTTATACTCAATCCTGTGTTCTTTTAGAGTTTAGTTTTGAGCCACACTTTTAAGTTTTGGAAAAAGTTTTGCTGAGACCATTTACTTTTCTTCTTCAGATAAACTTGAATATTGGAGTTAAAAACCCTAACCCTAACCCAATTTTAGATACACAATTTTTGAAAAGTTTATCTAAAAAAGAAAAGTAAATTATCTCAACAAAAAGTGTATAGGCCGGGAAAACTTAAAGAGTCTGAGATTAATTCAAAACTAAAAAATGGAGTGAAGGCAGTTGCCGTGAGATTTTGAATTCCTCTCTTTTATTTACAGCGCATAATATCATTTTGCAATCAAAGTTGCAAAATTACATTAATCTTGCCAAGTGCTCTTTTTGAGGATGTTTTTATGGAACTTTCACACCCTCGTCCCACTTTTCACTGTATGACCCATAACGGAAATAATTCTTCATCTGCAAGCGTCAACGCTGTTAAAAAAAAAAAAAAAAAATCATACTGGAATTTTGGCAGAATCGACTAACTTTTCTCCTTAATCTCATGTTAATACACAAGTTTTAGTTGTTCACGTTAGTTAAACTTAAAATTTCTAGTATTTACTTTCAGAACCCATAAACACGAGCTCTTCTAACTTGAAGCCTTTTTGACTTGAAAGGACGAGCTCAGTGAATGTAGGGAACAGAGTTCATTCACCTTATTGAATTATACGTTAATAAGGAGAGATGATTAGCATATTTGCAAACTTCCCAGCATGCACTGCTCGAGTGTTAAAACTCTCCTGATACCCTTTTATTTTTATAATATGAAGAAAATATATATGTTGAAAAATTGTTTTCAGAATGCTGAAAATATGTTCTCTCATATTAAAAATACCTCAACTTGTCTTTTCAAATTTAGTCAACTTTAAATTTTAAGGCAGCCATGATCCTAACTTTTTAAAGTTAAAACAAATAGTTTATTTTTACTGTGAAACAAACAAACAGCTGAAGATGTAATTCACAGCAGATTACTGTTAGTGGCTGATGTTTTTTTTTTTCTTTTTTTCGTTACCGCTGGTTTCTATGGTGAGCGCTGCAGCGGTTATGTTTTTTTGTTTTCCCTCTCATAGGAATTTAGAGGAGCGCGGCAGCTGTTCCCCCCCCACAAGAACATATTACAGTAACATGGTGTGTGTGTGTGTGTGTGTGTGTGTGGGAGTGTGTGTGTGTGTGTTATGTGATCCTGTGGTGGTACTTTGTAGAGTACAACTGCAGATACAATCACTCAGAGTTATTTCCTAGACTCACACATTATAAGTGCTGTTTTCACACAATGTCTGATTTTCAAGGCTATAAAAGTGTCACACACTCGTTTCTTGTAGCCCATAGACTTACAGCTCATTAAATCAGTCGTACAGCTCATAGTAGCTCTATTATCTGAGTAGCTGCACTGCAGTGTGTATTGATGGTTGATCGATTTAATCAGAAGCTTGTCAAATACAGATTGATCAGAGGTTATTTTGATTAAGTGTGGAGATATGTGGGAAAACTCTGGTGAAACTCCAATAATATATATATATATATATATATATATATATATATATATATATATATATATATATATATATATATGTTTTTTTTCTACAAGACTGTTGTGCTGAAATCAGCTAATCAGGAGACTTCATTATTTTCTGCTGTTTCTGCTGCATGTGTCACCCACTCACATGAGTCATTCAATCCTGGCAATGATGGCGCATACGTTATAATTTCGCAAGTGTAGAAAAGACACCAGATATTGATCACTAAATGATAACACGTGACACTGGTAAACAGAACAAATATGCTATCAGGAAAAAAAAAACCCTCAACCAGATGCCAAAACACAAAATACACAAGGATTTTCAAACTGTGCAGGAAGGCAAACGAAAGTTCTGAGCAGTGTGCTTATGAATAATATTCCATGATAATCCAAAGTTAAACAAAATGTTATTTGTGTTATTACAGTGTGGATATTAACTTTCCTTTAAATGTGGCCCAGTTGTTTTGATTTGATTTAGTAAAGCATTCGGTTGCAGTTTTTCACTTGACGCTGTTTAAAAAAGTATTCAAACACTTCAGTAAACGCTACAATACCACAGTAAGCAAATCTTTCTCTTAGACAATTTTTTTGGCAATTAAAAAAAAAGGTCCACCTAAAAAAAAAAAAAAAAGACTATATCAGTTCAAGTGTATGCTATATTTAGAATATTTTTATTGCTTTACTTTGCCATCAGATAGACCTTTCCAACAGGAAAACACTGTTATGTAACTCAAACGCTGCTCTCTTCAAACGAACCAAACTCCAGAAGCGAAATCAGTCATTTTACCTCACAGAAGACAGGAACTGCTGGTTTACCACTGCCTTATTCTGTTCAGTTATTTTTTGTTATTGTGCGACCTCGGTCATTTAAAAGCTTAGTTCAGATTCACCAAAGTCACGCAATAACACAAACATAACAATAACACAAAATGATCAATGGAGCGGTAGACCAGCAAGTCATGTGCTTTGTGTGGTAAAATGACTAATTTTACCTATGGATTTTGGTTGGTTTGTAAAGAGCAATATTTTGCTGATATAATGGCAGTTTCCCATCAGAAAAGGTCAGGGATGTTGAAAAGGAGATGTTTTTTAGGTGGACCTTTTTTTAATTGCAGGCACAATTGACTAAGGGAAGTATATATATATTCATTATGAAGTCAATCCATGAGCTCATCATCTGTTTTGAATGTCTTTTGTGAACTGGACTCTACTCTGAAGTAAAAATATCTACATATATCACACAACTCTACAACTCTACCGGACTAAAAAGCCTCACAAAATGGAAGAACTCAGGTGAAGCAATAGAATATTAAATTTGCAATATCTAAGTGAATATTGCAAACTCACTAAGTAACTTCCAACTTCTGCTTCAAGATTCAGCCACAGTTTCACTACAGCTTTACCGCCAGGACACATCCCAGTTCTCTTTGTACTTAATAGCTCATCATGCATGTGTATCTGTGTCACTTGTCACACCAGAGCCTCGAGTTTTCTCTGAATTAATGGCTCGAGGGTCTGATTCACTGTAAAAATGAACTATTTGTTTTAACTTGACAAGAGTTAGTGTCTGGGCTGTCTTAAAAATTTAAGTTGACTAGATTTGAAAAGACAAGTTGAGGTGGTTTGTAATAATTAAATAAATAAGCTTTTCTGGTCAAATATTACTTCAGTTGTACTTGAGAAAACTTGCTCAGTATGTTTAAGATATTAAGTTGAACCAACAATTCTTCAGTCAGACTTGGAACAAATTTGATTTCCTTTTACATTTTCTCAGTTTGAAGAGTCAGTTCTTCATTTCACACGAGAACTTACAGCTATAGCTTCTCCTATTGGGGCTACTTCGTTCCAGCATTGGCACAAAGAAAAGATGTGAAACCGCTCCCAGTGGGTGACGACTGAATTCAGTACTAACCTTTGTCACGCTATTCTTTGTTATTACTGTGAAAAACTTAAAGTGCATTAGAGACACGCAGAAGGGTCTTACTAAAAGTAAACATTAGACATTTTAAGTTTAAGTAACTTGAATAAATAAAACTTGTGAATTTCCATTAGGTTAATGAGAAAAGTTAGTTAATTGCACTAAATTCCTATATGATTTTTTTTTTTTTTTTTTTTACAGCGTTGACATTTGGAGATGAAGAATGACAATGATATTCCACTGTGGGTCATACTGTTAAAAGTGGGACGAGGGTGTGAAAGTTTCAGAAAAACAAACTTCTAAAAAGACACTTAGTAAGATTAATGAAAAACTCAACTTTAACAAGTTTGCTGAACTTTCATTCTACTCAACAAAGTTGCAACTCATGGTAAGGTACATTTGAGTCCTTAAGTATTCTGAAAACAAACACTAGAAATTTTAAGTTTAACTTGAATAATTAAATCTTGTATATTTACATTAAGTTGAGAAAGGTTTAGTTGATTCTGCTAAATTCTAGTATGATTTTTTTTTGTAGTGTAGAGCAAGTTGTTTCATCTTTTTTTAGTTGATTTATTTGACTTTTTGTAAATGCTGAAAAATAATGTTGCATTCATTGTATAAATTCAGCCATGTGGTTGCCTGATTGTGAATGTAAGAAGCGTCCAGTGAGAATTAAACCCTCCGTCATGTGGCGACATCACAGCTAACAGGCCTCTTACGCGGACAGATGGACAGGCTGACAGGCCGGCCGAAGCCAAACAGGCCTCTCATGTTCAGCTAATAATAACTGCAGCTAGATATAAATAACTTACCTAACTATAGACCTGACAGCAATTAGACACTTGGGGAAAATCTACAGGGTGTGGAAAAAATCTCCCAGTCTTTCTCATTTTTCGTGGAGTTTCACCAGACTTTTGCCATCCCCGCCAAGCCCTGCCAGTAAACGGGCACAGAGGTGACTGCAGTGACATGTGTGTTTGTAGCATGTGTTTTTCTGTGTGTTGTGGTTACCTCGCTATACTTGTTTCTATTCTGCTCTTGCCTCAGCTGCATGGAAAGTCACTCCAGCAGGGAGGGGCCCTCGCACACATACATGCTCACACAGACACAAGCTTACAGGAGCATTCCTGCTGACGGTGGCCTCCAGGTTGTTGTTGTTGTTTTATTTTTTTTTTTAATCCTTGGTGACTAAGCGAGTGAGTGCTCAATGCCAAGTTTTCCACTTAGTTTTTTTTTTTTTTTTTTTTCAAGTGACATACCAGCGTACATGTAGTTTTCTGACATGTCAGGACATGGTCACGGTGTGCTGCGTCAGTCATGTCTTGAAAGGAGAGTGTGAGTATGAGTAGACTGTGGGAAAATCTGTAATATGAGAAATGGAGGCAAAAGGTTGCAAAACTGAGAATAACGCACAGAAAACAAAGAAAAACTAAAAGAAAAGGAAAACAAAAAGCCCGTGAGATCTAACAGAACCCGGACAATCGTTAATGAGCTCAGGTGTTTACAATCTTAAAAATATATTTCTCAGTCTGAAAACTATATATATATTTTGAGTATTTCATCATGTACACTATAAACATGAACATCAATTAGCAGTACTCAGTCAACATTTGTGACTTTCATTCATCCCTCTCATTGCAGTAAGTTAACCGAATAACTTAATTTAATTGAAGTATAAAACCCCCATAATTTCATGTTGAGTAAAGTTCTTATTAATCAAATATTGTGAGCGTAATAAACACAAAACAAAGACAGTTCTACTTGCACTCAACATTTTTAAGTTCTTACAACCTCCCAGCAATTTTTTTTTTCTAAGTTTTCACAAATTATTACAATTAATTAATTTGAGTGATTGATTTTAGTATTACAGAGTATGTTTAGGGACCACATAGCACAAGGGGGACCATTCCCCAGCTGGAAAGCACTGCCTCTAAATCCCTTGACAGCGACCGTTCACAGTGCTCGATTTCATTTTGTAACTCGAGTAAGTTCCCTCTCGTCACATGAATCCTAATATGAACATCGTATTAAAACAAAATTGACTCATTTTAATGTGATGTCTTCCAACAGAATGATATGATTTCTTCTTTTTCTAGCAATGGCACAAAACCTAATAGAGAAATAGTTCTTGTAAAAGTTGAATTTCCTCTTTTTTTTTTTTAAAGGTATAAATACATAAAGGAAATTGATGTTTTGTCTTTACAGTAGTAGTTATATGACTGCATAAGAGAAGGGGAAGCTGCAATAGGTCGTACAAGATATACCCCACATCACTATAGTGTGCTTGCATGGTGTCTGTGTACTGTTTCTGTGTAATGTCACTAAGCTGTATAGATGGATCATTAACTAAAACAGGCCTGTGTTTACTCTTATCAGCCACAGCATCTGCTTTTACATGTAACTCAATCAGGAGACCACATCAGCTGTTGAAAACATAGAAAGTCAGGTCCATTTCTTCTCAGCTTCATTGAGAAGAGCTTGGCTTTTTAAATGTGGAATTTAACTAATCTGATTTAAATTATCTCAAGATTGAACGAATCAGTTAAAATGACACGTTGCAGTGCATTTCTTGACACTAACTTAACTGTAATGTTACTGATCATTACTGAAAGAAGAATTCAAGTCTTTAACTTAAAGCTACTGCTACACGTTTTTAACTAGTTGTGAAACAGATTTTTTTTTCTTTTTTTTTTTTCTGAAGCCTCTGTATGACTTACATAAGCAAACAAGATCATGAGCAAGAAGACTGGCCATTTCTAGGAAGTTATTCTTAACAACAGCTAATCAGATTCTCCTTGAAATCAGATTAAACAAGTCTGTGTTTACATTTTCCCAGACAAAGTTAGAGTGAGCAGCAGGTCACCCGGTTAAAAAGAAGCAGGGAGAGATTTTTCTTCATATAATTTTATTGTTTTGACATTATGTTTTGTGGTTACCGTGCTGGAAACACTACCGCTTCTGTCCACAGGGGCCTCCAAAAATGACCTAAGTATTGAAGTTCCTACAGCAAATGTGTCACATCTTATAACCTGATCATATTGCTTTGTGTGTAAAACGTTAATCAGAAAACTCACTGGTAACTCTAACTGCCAAATAAATGTAGTGGGGTAAAAAGTACATATTTCCGTGGAGTCTGTTGAGATGCTATTGTTAAAAACAACTTAAAGCTACTACAAAGAACTTTCTATTTTGTTGATTTTGGAAAATATAAAAATTAAAAAGTAAAAATGATCTGAAAATAATCTCCTCCTGCTTCTTTTTAACTGGCTAATGTTTTACCCACTGTAACTTTGTGTGGTAAAATGTAAACACAGGCTCGTTTAATTGGATTTTAAGGAGAATCCAACCCTGTGACAGGCATTAAGAACAACTAAACAGAAATAGCCAATCATCTCGCTGATAGTGTCATTTTCTCATGTAGGTCATATCGAGGCATCAGAATTAAACTGAGACAGTTTCATAACCAGTTAAAATATCCTAATAGCAGCTTTAATCATTTATTTTCCCCTAGGTGAAACTACAGTTTCCTTTATGAATATAAGGACTTTTATAATGCAGTAGCAACTCTTCATCTCTCTGGGATTTCTGTCCAAGGAAACAGTTGAGATTCTGCCCTAATTGGAGGGAAACTGAGGGGAACTTTAGAGGAGTCTGACTCATCCTCGGTGGCTACAAAGTGCAGAGTCACCATCATATGGCTCATGATGACAGCCAGGTCAAATAACACAGAGGACGACCAGAGGCTGCCAAGGTTTCCATTATGCGGAAATGATGGATGATGGAGATTAATTATCTTTTGATATTTTATTTTTGAAATATGATTGTTTTAACATTAATCCCTTAATCCCTCCACTCGCACTTTCTTTTTTAGTTTCTTTATTTTTCCGTCCTTTAATCTCCACCTCAGGCTGGTTTCACTTCAAGCTCCCTGGACAGATACAGTTTGACCAACCTGTGCTTCTAATAAGTGATACTTTGCAAATATTTAACCCTCCACAACACTGCTATGGTGACATGCCAAACATTGCACACATAAGCGGGCACGGGTTCAACAGTTTCTTAGCAACAGCCGTAGAGCAGGTTTGTAGAGCTAACATGGCTGCCGCGGAGATGTGACGAGAGCGGGCGGCTCATGCCTCTGAATTTATCAGGTGATTCATCAGGACAGAGAGATGGATGGAGGGATGGCGGAAAGGAGTGAAGACGAGGAGGGAAAGTGAGTCAGTGGTTTAAGTTGGTCAGTAGCCCATGTTGACTTTATGGCCGGGGGAAAGTACCTGCCTCTCCAGATTTATATACTCAGAGAGGCAGGTACTCACTGTCTCTATCTTTCTCTTATATATGCCATGTAGCAGATAAGGATTCTGTTTAGGATAAATTGATAATATGGACTGTGGACTTTGCGAAACATGTGCAAACACGTTACTATGAGGGCCATTTGGCCTCCTTATTCACCTTGTTCAAAGGAACAAATTATACACACACACACACACAAATGCAAACATACATATATGTATATATAATATATACTGTATATGTAGCAGACCATTGTTATGAAAAACAGACCGTTGCTATGGACGCAGCTCTGATCATAGACTCTAAAGAAGCAATAAAATCATTAAAATCATGATTTATAATGTACAGTGAGCAGATCATTATTGCAAAAAAAAAAACAACCTTCCCAGGTGATGATCACTGCTCACTGTGTATTATCCCCTAATCATCTCTAATAAATACATTTTCTAAGGAAACATATATGTAAAATACTTCCTGTAGAGCTAAAACAATCTGCCTTATATGACATGAAAAAAAAATATAGGACAACATTTACACAGATGCCAATACAAACTGTGCTGGGCTGTTATCAGGCAGCTGAACAATATATTTGCCTGACTCTGGTATAAAACATAATATTTTGTAAAAAATAATATATTTACAGCAATAAATGTGCATATATAATAAATTACACTTCCACTAATAGATAATGCTACAGTATTTACAGTACAATACAAAGGTATTAAGCTATATTATCGACTGATTCAGAACAAACCAGGACAAATCAAGGAAAGCGCATTAAAGTTACACCCTCTTTTCTCCGTGGGGGGACACGCAGGGCGTTGGAGACTCTGAGAAATCCCCACATCTTGTAACAGTTGTCTCTGTTTACATCAGAGCGAATTACCAGTAATCTGCTGGGTCGACATACATGATGACTGGTCAGAATTTTTAGTGTATGTGTCACCGTATATAGGAGCAACAAAACGAAAAACAGTCATTTGGCAATAGCCTGGTGGTTTCCTTTCTCAAGCGTTGTACTGACCCATATTTCCACAAATCAGTTATCTAACCAGTCCTGGTGTCTTCTCTTCACTATTGTACAGTTTGTCTCAGTTCTTTCCTGATGATCTTTGTTTCCTCAAAGTTGACCGTTTAATCATCAATAATTGTGACATTATTTGGGCGTCACATGCAGAAGGTGCGGCATGATTAATAAAGTCAATTGATGACACTAAAGACAACGAGAAGGCCAGTATCTCTTTTTGTGTCCACCTGTATTTCAGTCAATTCATTCTATTTTGTGTATTTTGACCTTATTTTTCAGGATTTCACTGAGAAAAGCCAGGGTTGTTCTTCTTTTAAGTAATAATGTATGATTACAACGGACAGTGACGTCAATTCCAGCTTAATCTCACTCCAGCTGATGTGGATTGTAATAATACAATATTAATTATCTTTTCACAGTTCATTTCAAAAACAGAGTTTCAAAATTAATGTCCATTACGTTCATTTATATAACTAGTTTGAGAGAGTCGTACAAAGGCTTGGAGCATTAGAGGAATAATACTATGAGATAATGAATAGAAAGGAAGAGAAATGAAACACATTGGTACAGTATTAAATTATGAATGATAACTTCAATATGAATAAAACATTACAGATTTATTTTAAAAAAAATCTTTAAAGGCCAGCAATGGATAGAAGAGTATGAGTTCTAAGTTTTTTAGTTTTAGTTTATTTTATTTCAGTCATTTTTCAACTTACAAATGGAGAACACATGTAAATAAATCAAATCAAGGCATTTCCTTTTCAAGACTATTCTACAATTAACTCCTTTAACTGCTGTAAAAAAAAGACCTGGGGAGTAACAGATTACATGTAACAGGATTATGTAATCTGGATACAAAAAAAGGTGACTGTATTCCATTACAGTTACAGATTTAAAAAGTGTAATCAGATTCATTTCGTAAAAATGGGGATTATTAGCAAGATCACAATTTTGAAATAAAGAACGATGTACTACCATGCACAGAGCACACAGCTGCCCATTCATCATCATGGTCTCTAGTGAAAAAATGCTTCACTGAGTAGATATTTCACCATTTTCTTGGAGTTTAAATCAATCAATCAATCAATCAATTGGGCAAAACAAAGGAAGGAACAGCTGGACAACACTGAAATACTTAGGTTGGCGATGATTAATCTATTATTAATGGAATATTTAAATTAACCTGCATCTATTTTGATACTCGATTGTGATCATACTGAGCCACTTTTTAAAGAAAAAAATGTCCAAAATGTCTGATTTCAGCTTCTTTAATGTGAATTTTGTTGGGTTTCTTTACTCACTCTCTGACAGTAAACTGAATATTTTTGAGCTCTGGACTTTTGAGGACATCATCTTGAGCTTTGAGTAATATTTTTCACCAATTTCTGACATTTCATGGACCAAACAACTAATGGATTAATTGAGAAAATAATCAACCAGTTAACTGATGATGAAAATTATTGTTAATTGCAGCCCCACAAACACTATATTAGGATAAGCAATTTCACCATGTTTTAAATTTAGGTAATCGACAATTAAGAGAAAGTAATCAAGTTAGATTGCTTTAATATTGTCATACTTGGATTACGTTACTGACTACATTTTTAATGCATTAAAGCATTTTCAAAGTAACCGTCCCAACCCTGGCTGCACATCTTCGTTTTACATTTGAGCTCTGGTTGAGACACTGAGGTCATCGTCAGTTTGATCTTCGTTTTTTGAGGACGGCTGTTCAGACCGTGAACTGACGGGGTTAATGACAGCTCAGAGGTGTAACCCATGACACACACCAGCACCACGCTGGACTAGTTCAACTTGTTTCTGCAGGGTTTCTTCTCAAGGCGTGATGCAGCTTAGCTCTCAGAAAGCAACCTGCACAAACACACACATTTTTCTTTCCAGAGGGACGAGAGACGTGTCCTTGACAGGCACGAATCATTACAAATGTGTTACCAGAAAGTGTTTATATAAATATACACGTATATTGCAAAGCTCATCAATAATGAGGAAACATTGTTCTTGCTTCCCCTCTTACTGCAGAAGTGTGCTTTTGGAGGACTTTCTGCTGTGGGCCAAACTCACTCTGTCATGAGACAGATGTTCAAATAAAAATAGTAAGCGACAGCTGAAACTGTAGTTTAAGTCCTTATTACAATTTGTGCTTGTGTTTTCCAGCACGAAACTCAAAAGTTGTTTATCAGCCTTTTTGCCTCAGGGGAGTCAGAAGTGGTGGGTTTCTTGTAACTGAGCGAAATCTGGAATGTGTGTGTGCACATGTGTGCGTGTGTGTGTGTTTCTATTCTGAAGGGGTGTTTTCTCCGCGGAGTTATACATTTCTCATCCACATCCCAAACAAATTTCACAGAGTGAAGTCTTTTTTTCCCCCCTCAGGAACAAACAGGCACTCAACAGATGAAGAAGAAGAAGGAAAAATCTCACAGCAGCCAAAATCACACTGACCGTGAAAGATTGTGGCACAAAGCAAATCAGACTCCGCTGCTGATCTGATCTGATCTGAAATGCATGCGACACTTTTCACTTTTTGGTCGGTCGTTGAAAAATGCAGCAGAAAGTTAAAGATCAGCCCTGATTTGCAGCTCTGCAGGTCCAGTCATGCACATGCAGCAGTGAGTTCACGGGGTCCTCACTTTACCTGTCGAGCTGGACAGCAAAATGAAAAGCAAAACAAAAAACAGAGGGATGGCTGATGAGACTGAACTTCTTATGCAAGAGAAAATTATCTGGGTCGTGGTGCAAGACGGAGCTCCATGAGCAGTTTTGCAACAACGGTCACACTTGGAGTCATAATTTAAGCACTTCAAATGCCTGCATGATTTGCACAGCATGTACTGTTTTTGAGCACACGTATGAATGTCAGCTGAGGTTATTTGACTTCAATTTAGGTTAAACACACGCTTTGGGGATGATTGAGTGAGAAATCCGACTAGACAAACCTGTGGATGTCTTCATATGTCTTCCATTTGTCACCTTTATTGTGCAGACATATTATTACAACAGTCTTTTCATTTTTTTTATTAATAAAAACATGACATACCAAAACAATAAACACAGAACAAACACAACACCACAGACTGTAACATTCAAATATGAGCACTGCAGTCCAAATAGGGAGTTGGAGCCACATACTGTATATTAAATAGGTTGAATCCTTATAGTTGAAGAGAGTTGTTTCTCCTACCCCCTCCTCCCCAGACTGGAAGCTCAGGCAGGTATCTGGATAAACTCACAAGTTACCGTTTTTGCAGGTATTAAAAGTGCAATAAATAATAAATAAGTACAGCAGTCCAAATAGCGACCCTATCTCTTATTTATCTTATTTAATATACAGTCTAAGTTGTTTCTCTTGCCCCCTCATCTCCAGACTCGAGGAAGTCCAGACAGGTTGCAGGGACAGAAGCTACTCAAGTGCAAGATGAGCGCAACATTATACTTACAATGACAAGTGAGGACGAGTCCTACACCCTCAGTCGATCAGTTGTTTATACCTGTCAGCTGTATGCTGATGTAAAGCAAAAACGAGCCCACTGCTCCGAAAATACACATTCTGGGGTTAGACTTCAGTGACTTCCTGCCTCACTGCTTGCCAGACTCCATTGACATATTGCTCAATTTTACCGTTATAAACATCTACACATTCTAAAAGACTATAAATGATTTCTTACAACCCAAAAATAGAACACCGACTCACCTGGTTAACATTCAGCATTAATTTTAACTCTAATAAATGTGAAACGTGCAAACAAACGTAGACGTTTTGGACCGTAGTGGCTGTAGCGTTGTCGTCGCGGAAGCCGGTATTTCACTGTAGCACATTCCTTTAATCTTTGATGACAATATAATGGTCATTTCATGATGACTAATACTGCAAATATATTCCGCATTTCTCCATTAACAAAAACATGATATGAATCCACAGAAAACAAGCAAAACAATAAAAACAGAACAAACACAAAACCACAATCACATTAAAAGAGACCAAATTCAAACCTCTACATCCTGATAGTAGCAGTGAGGGATAGAAAGAAAGCAGGAGTTGGTCCTGCTTCGTATATATAAATTAATATTATATATGGAAAACCTGATAAGTTCTCAGGGTAGTTACAAAAAGAAAATAATTTCACTTGCACTTTATGTTCTTTCAGTTAATAATTTTTGACAGCCTGAAGCTGCAATAAGCCTTTTCCACACGCCCCCCCCCTTTTTTTTTTTTTACACTTTTGTTCTTTCCTCTGTCTTTTTCTCTTACATCTTTTTTTCCTCACTGTAGTCATTATCATAGTCATTATAATTCTGTACACTTTGAAACTGTTAAAGTTTGTTATGCTGCTAGTTACAAAGTAATACGATGAGCTTTGGTCTATTCCTGACATTTCAGAGGACTTGCCTTAGAAGTACAACAGAGCTTTTTCCACCCCCACCCCCCCACCCACCCCCACGTACAAACATACATAAAACTTAATAATAGTAATAAAAAGTCTGACTTTCTCTGGGTAAATATGTTTCAAACACTGAGCTATCCTTTAAAAACCTCAGTGTGTTGGCACAGCAAATGCTTTATCAGCAACTTCGTGACCTACCCCTCCGTGTGTGCGTGCTTGTGTGTGTGTGTGCTGCAGACTCTCTCTCAGTCCAAGGTCGCCTGTGTGTGTGTGTGTTGTCAGGAGATATCCGAGTCCGTCGCTACATTATGACTCACTCCGTGTGGAGGTGTTTTCCCGCTGCTCCGGCCCTGTGGCTCATGCGCTGTGACTATGCCACAAATAAAGCAGGGCCTGCTCCGTGGCTGCCGTCCAGCGTTCATCCCGCGTCCTCGGAGCACCACTACGTTAAGCTGCAAGAACTCAAGCAGATGTTTTGGAGGTTTTATTTTTAGGACTATTTAATCATGGTGTGCCGTTGCCAGCGCTGGAAGGACATGGCCAGATTTCAGTGCTGCTGGCAACACCCAAAAAAAACACGAATCTTGTTCACCAGGGGGAAAAAAAAAGAAGAAACAAAATTGTAGAGAAAGTGGGTAAATCATTTGACACAGAGTATGCAGAGATGACTTCACACAGGGCTACAAACGCTGGTGGAGAGGTGGGGCAGGAGGGGCCCCCACTTCTGCCCTTGTATATAAAAATGTAGATGTGAAAAAATATCCTCTAGGGTGCCCTTTCAGTGGACAGAATGTGTAAAAGCCCCCTGTAGGATGCCCTTTCAGTGGGCAAAACATGAAAAAGTGCCAAGGGTGCCAGTGGAAGCCACACGATGAAACAAATTTAATCTAAACCAAGGATTGGAACTATTTCACCATAAATTTATCATGACTTTTGGCATGTTGGTGCCCCACCACACACAGCTGGTGCCCTTTTTACATTTTCTTTTTGCCCCTGCCCCTCAGACAGCTTAGGTCCGACACTAGCTCCAAAAGTACCAACAAGAAGTACTGATTACAACTTAATGGAAAATTACACATCCTCTGTTTTTGAGTCTACAAATGGAAGAGGGTAATAGATGCAGTACATCATGTGTTGTGCCAGAAAGGACATTATATTCTCCCAGTTACAGGAAATCATTGACCTACAGTCTGTTGGGTCCAAAACTCCAACCTTTCCTTATCACAAACTCTAGTGTTGGGCAACACAGAATAGAAACAGCTGTACATGTCAGTTTCTAACTTTTCCCTTACTTTTTAACTCCCTCTGTTTACTTTTTTTTAATGTCCTCCAGCATGTGTTTCACCTCCTGCTGAGACTCTTAATAGATTCTCTGAAGTTCTGCTATTTCTCAAAACTTTGGTCTTTCCCCCCCTTCCTCCTCCTCCTCCTCCTCCTCCATTTCCCTTCCCACTTTTCCAGAGCACCGTAGCGCTCTTCCTTCTCACGCGGAAATGAGGCCAGGACGAAGAGAGGCAGAAGAATGAGGGGGGAGGGATAGACGGGAAGCCACAGTTGGAAAATGAAACAAATGAAACAAAATGTACTGAACTGCTGGCTGAAGCTACTGCCAGGAAATGAGCTTGCAGGGACTTGCGGCGAAACTGCCCCTATAACACTCATGAACCGCCCTTAAATTAGATGATAGGTGAGAAACATCCCTAAAAACAAAAAAGAGAATTGAAATTGTACATCAACGGTGTAATAATTGTCACATTATAGAGGATTTTTATGAAACTGCCCCAGGAATGCTTAAAATTTGATTCTCTATCCAGAGTAAAAGAGTCCCTTGTGTTGCCTTTAGAGAAAGAAGAGCAAGGAGAAGAAGAGCAGAGCAATTCTAATCCAGCAACACTATTGCTTTCTGACTGATTCACAGACTGTGGGAGGGATATTCTGAAACGGAAAATATAATTTGAAGGGGAAATTTATATATTTACTGTAATATATCATAAAATGACCATGAGACCACATGTCATCTGAGATTAAGGAAGCATGCTTGCTTCTCCCTCTTTGAAATTTCTATTCTGGACTGTGACTTGCGTTATTGTTTGTCTGTTTCATGTTAATTAGAGCTTAGATTAAAGCAGAATATTCACTGAATGAGTAAGTGTCTCTTTATGACTAATAAGAAATCATTAATCATCTTATAGAAGGAGTAGATGTTTACGAAGGTTAAACTGAGCAAAATGTTAATGGAGTCTGGCAGGTGGCGAGACAAGCAGTCACTGAAGTCAAATTCTGTTGTGTGCGTACTTTCAGAGCAGTCGGCTTTTGTTTTCAGGAAATTACAGTGTTGCACTTGTCTTGCTCTCCTGTTCCTGCAGCCTGCCTGAGCTTCCCTGAGTCTGGGGAGGAGAGGGCAAGGGGAAACAGAGATTGTATATTAAATAGGATTTATATAATATATAGTCTATGACTCTAAGTCACTATTTGGAGGGCAGTGCTCATTTTTTTTGACACAATTGTTACATGTATTACCTTTAATACATGCATAAATGACTGGCTTTATCCAGCTACTTGCAATAGATCAAGTCATTATTTCCCCACCTCAATAAACCAAAACCCACTATAGTTTTCTAATTATGTAATTTAGGGTCTTGTGAACATAATAATGAACATATAAAGGTATAAGAAATCAGATTTAATCCAAGTTTGAAATTTTGTCAATCATATTTTTGTATACTTTACTGTTTTGGGTTTGAATTGGGCGTGTTTGTGCTCAGAGATTTATTATGCAATAAAATTCCACAGAATAATCATTAAAAAAACCAAAACAAACATCAGTTGCTATGTGGGTGCAACAAAACTTGTCTGCTCCTGCTGCTGCTCTCCGAACCGGAGCCAACTCAACAACGGTTTAGCTGAAGCTGTTATATCACTCCTTTAACAAAAACAGTGATTTAACCCGGCCCAAATTAATATGGGGTTTAAGTGTACGCTATATTTAGAATATTTTCCCTGCTTCACTTTGCTGTCACGCAGCCTTTGCCGATGGCGAATTGAAGCTGCCGACTGTGCCCTCTTCACAGCCAGCAAGTTACGTTAGTTCAGACTCGAACAAAACTGCAATGAAAATTTCTCTCGAAATTCAGTGTTTCCTTTCAGCCTATGATTCAAACTCATGAAATATCCCATGTAGCAACAGCTCAGTGTCACGATTTGTCACCGCCCATTGACAGCTCATACGGACACAGGTGGTCTCCTTGTGAAACGCTGCGAAACCAAAAGTTGCAAGGCACATAACACATCATGTGACTTTCGTATCGTGAGTCGCTTCAGACTTGAGTTTTGCGAGTCGCTTCAATGACATCACGTAATGTACCTATAACGTAACGGAGTTATGGTAACCCCACAGGTATTTTTTGTGCCTAAGTCTAACCAAATTACGACCCTTTTACGACTTTAATCACATGTTAAAAACTGCTTTCCGGTCACGTCAGCACCTAAAGGATCCAAAGGTGCTTCAGTATCAGACGCTAAAGGCTGGTTGCAAATTGTCGGTATGTAACGAGTTGGAATGAGAAGGTGTTTGTAATACTTCCAGGAGAATATATGACATTTTCTTTGTACCACATATCATTTTTATGTGTTCATTGCATGTAATTTACTACAACCTTGCTTTTTAGAAATTGAATAATCTAACCAATGCTTTTGGCTGGTATTCCACCTAACTGGTTTCACCTTCATCTATCAAACTTTAACCATGTCAGAGGAGGAAGCCTGCCGCTGCAGGGCCTAAGAAATATATGGCCCTTGTTTAAGACTTGTGTGGTGAACTTTAAGATAGCACAGATTAAAAGACTCCACAGCACAGATAAGACTTTAGGACACCATCCAGTAAGCCTCAAGTAAGATAAGAAGTTTATTGAATTTCATTTGAAAGGTACAATAAAAAAATAAAAAAAAGACTTTTCTGTTGTTATGTTCCTTTATGTGCACTTGCTGCGTAACCGTAAATATTTCATTGTGACCTTCGGATTCTCTGCCAGATTGTTTCACGAACAAAATATTTGGAGTTTTAAGGATCATCATCTTCTACGTCATTACACGCTCTACTTCTCTGATGTTATGCCACTATCTCTTATCCCTCTGTCCTGCTTGACTACATGCCTCGTTCAGCTGATAACACCTCTGTGTCTCTTACCCTCATTCACCGGTACTGGCCCCACCTTTCTGTCTGTTTGCCATGGAAGTGCTCTGCCTCATGCCTTCTGTCTAACTCTGTCTCCCTCCTGACTGTTTCTTTAAAAGGAAAAGTATGTTCCTGGCTGCGCTGCAGGAACAACGCACACGGAGAGATCAGAATGAGGGAAGAGGGGATTTCACGGATGTGTCTTTCCTTCAATTGTAATTCAGCAGAAACCGCTTATGGTCTTCACATCTGTGCGGCTCAAACTGATCACTATGAGCAGATGATTATTATATTTTTTCCGTTTTTCTTTCTTTTTCATGCTGATTGCCATCAAACTGACACTCACTCTGTCTTTTACAGTACACCAATAAGTAACAAGCCATAGATACCATACATCGAATTCTACATTAATAAGATGTAAATAGACAAGAATTAGAAATAATGTTCTTTAGACTGTATTAGACCCTTATTAGGCTTTATTAGAGGGTCATTTGGGACACATCTTAACAGAACTGTACTGTAAACTAAAGTGAAAATTGCTACTTCTCCATTTAAACACAATATCTGAACCATATTTACCAAGAAAATGCCAAGTTATAAAGGTAGAGGAATAGATTACTCTGTCAATTGTATAGGATTTGAAGGTTACACTATAATGTGCACCAGAAGTGCACATTTTAGTGTAATATGTCCCTAATGACCCTCCGATAAAGTCTAATAAAGTTCTTTCAATGGGAAATAATATGCTTAAATTTAATTTGTAGTATAGGTTCTTTGGTTTTGGCCACATTCATTTCCACTATCCCTGCAGCACAGTGACCTGGCTAAAGTAAGCCTCCTCAAGTACGGCATTATCTTTCAAGAGAAGGCCGACAAGGGTCAAATCATTTGCATATTTAAACAGCTTGACATTTTCTGCTGTCAGCGGCCGTTTTGTTTGTGTAAATGAAGAACAGCAGTGGTGACAGCACACAGCCTTGTGGTGCTCCAGTGGCCCACAATTCACATGCATCTTAAAAAGTTGTTCTAGAAGAATATCGATTTGTGCAGTGTTAAAAGCAGACATGAAATCAATAAAAAGTACACTTCTGTTGTAACGTGTCCCTAACTGCCCAATAAGAAAGTCTAATAAGGGTCTTACAATGGAAAATAATACACTTTCGTTTACAGTACTGTACTGTCTGCCTTATTGCCGACCAGACTTAATTTACATATTACTCAATTTAACCGTTGTAAACATCTACTCATTTGAAAAGATGATTAATGATTTCTTATGACTCATAAACACTTACTCATTCAGCGAACATTCAGCGTTAATTACGTTATGGGCTGGAGTAGAAATTTCAAAGGATGAGTGTGAAAAAAGGAGGGCCGTAGTATTTCAACTTGGCATGTTTCCATAATCTCTTATTACATATCATGGTCGTTTTATGATTTATCACAATAAATGTATTAGAGATTTTTTTCTTTCTTTAAGACTCTGTTGGGTTTCTAAGAATATCTACTGTGGATAATAAATGACTGGTTTGTTTTCATGTAACAGTGTAACAAACACCAGCAACATTCAAGATACAATAAAGTTTAACCACTTGATCAGTTTATATTTTTATAAGGCATAATCACTGAGTCAAGCCATTTCAATTTATGACAAGTGAAAGTCCAGGTGATTTTATGGCGAGAGGACGGACATGACTGTGACCTCAGATGTCAAGGCCTTTGAGGACACTGGTGGTGGCAGCAGTGGAAAGTAACTAAGTATATACTTTACTCAAGTATTTCTATTTTCTGCTACTTTATACTTTATACTTAGATTCCACCACAAAGAGGGCAATTATTGTATGTTTTACTCTGCTACTTTAATTTGGTAACTTTATTTAGTTACTTTGCAGATTAATGCCACAAATAATCAAACAATAAATAATAATAAAACAATAAACTATTATTTTATCACAAGCTCAGCAGTATATAAAGTGATTAAAATAACCTATCCTCACCTATAAAATGTGCAACATTTCCATGATGTACACGTTAATACCTCAATTACTATCCAGTAATATAATATACATACTTCTGAAATGGGACATTCTGCACGAGTATGTTTTCTTTTGGTATAAGTAAATTTAGCTGCTAATACTTTTGTACTTTAACTTAATACATTTACTTTAATACATTTGAAAAATTTAAAACCAGCGTCTCTTTCCAAAAATCACGACCTGGTTACTCAAGATAATCCACAGACCTCGTTGTGAGCAGTTTCATGTAGGAACTATTCATTTATTCTTTCTATTAGAAAGAAAGTAGTTCCTGTAGATTCTTAAGTAGTTCTGGTAGATTCTACTGCAAAAACAAAGTATATGTGGATTATCTTGAGTAACCAGGTCAAGATTTCTGGAAAGATTTCTGAATCTTTTTTTTTCAAATGTTTATGAATAGGGGGTCTAAATAGGTCTAAAGTTACTAACACAGGGACAGCTAGGAAAGAGAGACTGAAACCCCTCTGTCCGGTCCTTCAGCTCTCTTCCTCTGTCTCACGTACACTTTGTATTTCCCACTACACCACTATTGACACACACATAGGTTTACACACACACACACACACACACACACATAGGACCTCAGCTGTACATGACACACAATCTCTCCCACACACACACACACACGCACACACACACTGCCTCCTGCTACTCACCTCTCACATTTGAAAGACTCTCTTGTAAAGTGTGTGAAGCAGTGTGAAGGTGTAACGGAAAGGCAGTGAGGGTGTGTATGTGTGCGTGTTTCTCACAAAGATGATAAAAGGACAAGATCATGTTCATATGTCACATTCCAGACCGTTTTTTGCAAATCTAAAAGGAGAAAAATACACACGTTTAGACATTTAGACATGTTATTGTGCGCCAACATTTAAAGGGACAATTCACCCCAAAATCTAAAATGTAATCCTTCTATTAGAAGAAATGAAACTGTTCACAACAAGGCCTGCGGATTATTTTGAGCAACTGATTCACTGTTTCCTGTGTTTGGAAAGAGATGTTGCTGTTAATTTTTAGAAATGTATTTTTTTTGGTACTTTGAGCACCACGGGAGTAGTGCCATTTAGTCCCATTGTATTGGAGAGAAGGCAGACATCTCTACATCCAATATTCCCAAAACTCTGCGACTCCCGCCAAAAAAAATCTTGATGGATGAACAGCACTACAGGCGAGGGGAAAAATATATCTTTTTGATTTTTTAACAGTCCGTTTAAGCAGCGCAGATGTACCCAAAAAGAGTTTAGACTTCTTATAACTCATATTCAAATTACACGGGACACAGGACATTTGCTGAAAAGCTTGAAAGGTTGATTTAATGCATGCAAATACCTCAGTTGTGCTGCAAATGATGAGTAAATAAAGGCCACAGACAAATGAAGTGTTGTGTGCTTTACAGAGCTTAAATGTGACTCACAAACACTGACAATTGTTGCAGACCAGCTGGAAGTAATAATAAAATAAATTATAGCCCTATATATGGTGCTTGGTGGTTTTATTCAACTGGTACTTTCCTAATAAGATAATATCAGTGAGTGTTCAGTGATGAGCTAATGTTTGTTTTTTTAATATCAGTATCAGGCAGCATTAAAAAGACTTATCAAACTCTGGCAGACAGTCGTAATGTGAATCAAAGTGTGTAATGATTCAAAAGCAAACACGCTGCTCATCATGTGCCACACAGTTATCGTCCGCTGACGCGTTACACCTCTGTGTCTATTTTCAGAGAATAAATGGTGCTGCATGTGTGTGTGTGGCTCTGTAGAACAGATAAATATCTATAGTGTCCAAAAATGGTTAATATATATATATAAGGTACTATTACTGGCTGGGTCTGTTACAGCAGATATCTTGATACCTGGTTGATACACTTTATTTTACAGTAAACTAATAGGAGATAAAAAGCTATACTTTGTATCAAATTGAACAAGAACTAAGAATAATATAATATGCTAAAAAAAAAAAAAAAAAAAAAGTTGAGACGACTCAGTATCTCATGGCAACATACTGAAATACATTTTTGAGTTCTGAGCCAGATTCAAACTCGCAGACTAATCATTTGCTGAGATAACCCAAAAAACCTTGCATTTCAAAAAATATTGAGCAAACACACTGAAGTGAAAGCAACTAACATTTTCAATTAAAACTATTTAATTTTCAGGCTCCCAAATAACAACAATTTGGGCTCAGAACTCAAAAATCTATTGCAGCAGGTTCCCTTGAATTATTGAATTCATGTTTTACAGTGTAATTACCTCCTTATAAAGTCTAATAAGGGTCTAATAAATGTCAATATTTGTGGCCCCACCATAAGTCGTAAAGGGATCTGTGCCCTAGTCATGTCATGTCACCTGTCAGTTCAAACAGCTGACATGCTTCTAAAAAAATGTTGATCAGGTTTTTCAGGTCACACCTTTCATGTGACAGTGACAGGTGACATCATCGTTTCAATAAATGCAGATTCATCTTCGCTGCTGTCTGATCATGTGGAAAATTACAGATGTCTTCGAGTTCATTTCCAATGCACATGCCTGTGCACTGAAGCAGCAGATTTTTTCCTTCTTCCTGCTTTTCTGTTTATGACAACTGCTGAATTCTCCATCTGGTTTATGGTTTTTTTGTTTGTTGTGGAGCTCTCAGGACTGTGCGAGCAAACTGCATTTGTTGAGAGAAAACGTGGCCAAAAACCCAACCTGGCAAAGATTTAAATAATAATCTTAGGACTAAATCCAGGTCTCCACTCCTCTTCTACGGGCTGCCTTCAATCTTTCATCAAGGCACTAAAAGCGCCAACACCTTCTTTGTGATGCTAACTGGGTCAAAATGCTGTGACTTCAACACCATCACACATGCTGTCAGTTACACAAAAACAGTTAGTCACGCACATGTATACATACACTGTAATACACACACGCCTTAGTGTCAGACAGCCATTTGGAACACAAAAGAAAACCCTGAAATTAATCATTTTTACAGTGACAGGAAAATAGCTATACACTGTAAAAAAAAAAAAGATTACTACAAGTTAATTAAACAGAACACTTCAGAACTTACAGACATGAAGTTGAAGTCTTTTAATTTCAAATGATGAGTTGAATGAATGTATTTTGATTGTACAGAGTTAAATAAACTCATTAAATTAAGTTTCTAAAGAAACACGATCAGCATATTGAATGACCTTCTGACTCTTCAAATGAGAAAATGTGAAAAGATCAAATCTGTAATGTCTGATGTGACTGATGAGTTGTCGGTTCATGCAAGCTTAATTTCTTAAGCTTATTGAACATGTTTTCTCAAGTACAACTGAATTAATATCAAGTTTATTTGACTAGAAAAATGTGTGTGTTTCAAGTTATTACAAAATCGACTCAACTTTAACTTAACTAAAACTTTTTAAAGTCCAAACAAACAATATATTTTTTACAGTGTACATACTGCTGATTGCTGATGTGTTAAAAGATGGTAACCCAGGAGTGTTGAGGAATGAACTACACACAGAATACAAACACAATAAAAAAGTACATAATAACTGTGTACAGAAGTAATTATAGGTGGTAGAGAAAACCACATGGATCAAAGGTTTGCATGACATTAAAACCCAAAACGCTACATTACACTGATACACCACAAAATATGTGAGCTTGCATGTCTGTGTGTTTCTGTGTGTTTCTGTGTGTGTGAGTATGTGTGTGTGAGTGTATGTGTGTGAGTATGTGTATGTGAATATGCGTGTGTGAAACCTAGAGACAAGTTTTAGGGTGTGGCCTGGCATTGCTTAAGTTTGAGAAAGGCGAGGTCTTATGACATCAGCAGGTGAAACCTGTTTTCAGTTTGTGGCAGGAAATGATGCAGGCACCAGTGTGTGTTTGTGTATGTGGGTACAGACAGAGAGAAAAAAAACAATCCTTTTATCTCAACGCTGGCTTGTGTCTTAGAACAATGAGTCAAATTATTTTATGCTGTGTTTAAAGGTATACACAAGCTAAAAAACCTAAACCTAAACCTCTATGGTTGTTTATTCTGTATGAACTTGAAGAGATAGTTCAGATTATTTGATGTGCCTCCAGTATGGAGAATCAGAGAGAGGAGTACCAACTTGGAAGCTAAGCAATGAACTGTCTGAACAAGGTATATAACCACCTTAAAGAAGGTCCAAATAAAATATTTCAATATCGGTTTAAGTATAAACTGTATTTATTATTTTCACTGCTTCACTTTGCCATCAGACAGCATTTTCAGACAGGAAACTGCCATTGTATATAATATAATCAATATCACTATCTTCACATGAACCAAACTCCATAGACAAAATCACTCATTTTAGCTCACAGAACACAGGACTTGCTGTTCTACTGCTGCCTCAATCTATTAGTTTGTTTGTGTTATTGTGTGACTTTGGTGAATCCAGAGTATCATTTTAAAACACCAAAGTCACACAGTAACACAAACAAACTAACAGACTGAGGCAGCTGTAGGCCGGAAACTCCTGTGTTCCACGGGGTAAAATTAGCAATTTTGCCTATGAAGTTTGGTTGATTTAGAAATAGTGATATTTGGCTTATAAAACGGCAGTTTCCCGTCATAAAAGGCTGTCTGATGGCAGAGTAAAGTGGTGAAAATATTCTGATATTGATTTCTTTATGTGGGCCTTTTAAAAAGTGGCTGAAATACCTTTTGTTGCTGACGGTGTCTGTGGCAGTTTCGTGCTGGTGGTCCTCTCTGCTTTTTCAGACTGGGGGCGTGCTGACTGGTATCTACTGTAGGTAATACACTGTCTATTGATAAGTACCTCATACAACCCCACTTTAAAAAAAATCCAAGCTATCACTTTAAGCTCTTGATAAGGTGGCACCTCCTCTAAAAACTGGGTGGACTGAGGGTTTTGACTGGCAGGTCAAGTAGTGGTTGGTCACACCACATTATATAATGGAGTCTGAGTCACTGACTTGTTTATATGACAGGCAGCACACATACACACTCATACACGCAGGTCAACGCTGTGTGAGTGAGAAAAGGACTACAAAGAGGTAGAGAGATGAACACACACACTCATACACACACACACACACACACACACACACACACACGTTTGGTGAGTCAGTGAGGAATGTGTGCTATGTGGGTTTGAGCAGAGCTGAGTGCACAACATGAGGACAGCAGCTGGGACCCTTCATGTCGGCGCTTGACAGGCTCCAAAGGAATGTACTATTTCTCCGAACTGTCAATGTAATCTTATGCTTATCTGATTTTGTAGACCAAAAAACGTGCCGAAATGCACCGGGTATTGTTGAGAAAAACCCGTTTGTCAACTTACAATCACGCAGAGATTTGTTTTGCCATTCCTGCAATATCCAGTATGGATTACACGGTGGTGGAAGAAGTATTCAGATCCTTTAGTGAAGTAAAAGAACAAATACAACAATGAAAATGAGATGAAAAGTAAAAAAAAATCTGCATTCAAAATCCAGCGACAGTAGAAGTGCAGAAGTATTGCAATCAAACAATTATGGTAAAAAAAAGTAAAAAAAAAATGTTGGCTCTGCAGTAAAATGTGCTCTGTGATTATTACAGTATTAGACATGACATTAAATTGTTATTACTGGTCAATTAAATGTGTAAGCAGCTTTTTACTTTTGTAGTGGGTCAGTGTTGAGGTGGTTGTAACCGCTTCATATATGGTTAGAGTCCCATGGTTCCCAAACTAGGGGTCGGTAGCCTACAAAGGGTCAAAAGATAAACCTGAGGGTTTGTGTTATGATTAATCAGAGGGACAAGAAGAATAAGCAAAAATCTGCTACACAAATATGTACTCATTTTTTTTTAAACTTTGATCTAATATTTGCTTTTCTGTAGGACTTAGGAAAAAAGTATGGAAGCTTTACAGTATAGTTGTATTGTGCCAGTCTGTTGTGTCATGATTGGTGACTATTTATGTGTTAATAAAAAATTTAACTCAAAAAATTCATATGCTGATTATTACAAAATTACACACAGTTATATACTAGGATAAAATGATGATGCATTTTACATGCAAGAGGTCAAAGGTCAGTTTCACTTTGACATCATGATGTTCAGCTCTCTGTCAGTCCTCTGTACTCCTATGTAAAAATAGTCTCTCAATGAAGTCAGCATGTTTCTGCCTGGAAGTACAATGATTACTTCCACTTTTCTGACGCGATATGCTTAATATCTTTTAATAAATTCCTTCAGAGTTACATGTCAATATAGTTGTATGTTCCATATTAGATTCCTTCAGAGTCTGGACAGACATGGATGTAAGTTGACTGGTTGGTGGGTATACGTTCCTCCTGTGACATTAAAAACAGTATAAAAACATCTGCACATTTGCTCACTTTGTCACAATCCTAATATTAGCAGCAAAGCTAGATGGTCGCATTTAAAGTTTGCGTAAAGCAAGAAGAATTGCGTTCTGAGTTTGTCACACAACTGAAAAATGTGTTACTAACCACCCACTTAAATTTAAATCATTAGCTGAAGTGAGCTGAAGCGAACTGCTGCGGCTGATTTGGACTGAGTGAGTCACTGAAAGTACCTTCATAACTGACTGTTAGGCAGAGAGAGGGGAGGCTGTGACATTTGTGTGTGTGTCGAGTTGGGGTACCATGGCTCCTGTCGCAACATTTTTCAGGTCCACCCAATAAATCCTGAACACAAATCGTGAGCAACAGTTTAAGGGTCTCACTCCACAGTCTTTTCACCTGTTTTTAGCAACTATTTTCTAACGTATGAAATGTTAAGAAGAGAAACTCTGAATTCACCTTTAC
Organism: Lutjanus campechanus; assembly: GCA_027495735.1. Classification (NCBI taxonomy): domain Eukaryota; kingdom Metazoa; phylum Chordata; class Actinopteri; order Lutjaniformes; family Lutjanidae; genus Lutjanus; species Lutjanus campechanus. The sequence continues at coordinate 1,579 of JAJHUR010075901.1, read as the reverse complement.
ACAGGCTTGTTCACGCAATTCAGATTCTGTGGTATCATCAGCAGAATCCAACAATAAGAGACAGACTACGGCAGGAAAGAGTCTGACCAAAAAAAAGTGCCTGTTGGAATTGTTGGGAAAGTTACTGTGTTTGTTTCCAGTCCTTGTCCCAAGTTTTTATCTTCAACAACAATTCTTGTCCTTGAGAGTTTGTCTCAGTGTTTGTTTGCACTCTGTGTTTGTCTCCCTTTTCAGCTGGTCAGCTCTTACTGAGGAAAGGAGACATATAACATTCAGCAGTGTTGACCATCAAGCTGCCGACCGTGTTACAAGATCAGTCTATATAATTATTTTCCTTATTGCAGCTGACATTGTTTCCGCTCACTAAAAATATCACGACCATCATTATGGATGGAGGCTAATCTATTTGGCAATCCCAACATCTAAAAATACATGGGAGACTGATGGAAAGATTCTTTTGTCAAATGGAAACATTTTGGTAATATGAGGATCCCATATTATTACACTAATCTATGATGTGAAAGAACAAGTCTAGTATTGTGAGCACAACGTTGCTCCCAAAACTGCAATGACGGGAATGAAAGCTTTCACATGATGTCACACGCACACAAATCCTGGATGATTCACAGGAAATAAAATAGCGATGTGTGGGAGTATGTGAGCACGTACACTACGTGATCAAAATCTCTATTAACTGTGTTGGAAGCATTAAAACATACCACGTCAAGACTGCGTTCATACTGTGAATGAGTGATCTGTGACTCTCCTGTGAGCTTAAACTGTTGTGTACTCATCTTGCGTATGGTCTTGAGCGACCTTACCTCACCTTAACAGCCTCCCTCCCCCCCACACTTTGCTAATTTTATCAAGGCGTTTCATGCAGGTATGGCTACTTTCCGTGGTCCACGCCTCATTTCCTCTAAGTGTGTTGGAAACATTCAGAACCAGCTCAGACTGTCGAGGGATGAAGGAGTCACTTGAAAGTTTGTTTGAAAGCCAGTTTTTTTCATTGTGTATTTGCAAATCATTGATGTGTAATGAAAGAGCCATATGTAGGAAGTGTTGCCACAGTTTACATTAAGAATGTTGGGAATTCAGAGGCAACACTCTCACCTGTTCTACATTTCATGATAAGATCACTGTGAAGCTGTTTGTCCAGGAGTGCTAACTGTAAAAAAAGGAAAGAATGGATAAACAGAGGAATGATGTATAAGAGGGAAAATATGATGTGAGTGTCAGCACTCTAATAATATTACAACTATATTGTACTATATATTATAATACACCTATATACACATATAAAACTAAACTGAATTAAACTGAACTGTACTGTACTATACTAACTGTACTATGCTTGGCTAATCTTTACTAAACTAAATTAAGCTTCACAAACTAATTTTACTAAATTGTACTATATTGTACTGGACTATACTAAAATATACTCTAAACTAGACTAAATTATACTATACTGTACTATACAACTGTACTGTACTATGCTATACTACTTCATTAAAGTAAACTAAATTGCACTACACTATTCTATACTATACTATACTATAATTCATTAAGCTAAACTAAA
>JAJHUR010075899.1:0-20721 GCA_027495735.1 Lutjanus campechanus | reverse complement strand
TTGTTTCAAAGCTATTATACCCCTTTTACTTTATTTTTATTTACTCGCCTATGTGTTTTCTAGCTGAAATGATGCCAATAAGCCTGTTCATCAAAGCGGTCTCACACTCTCCTGGGATCCACACAGATTTTAGAGAGTAAAGGGATAAACAGTCACATCACTCCTCATAAAGTACTACCATGGACAGCTCTCAGCTCTGCACATGCCCCTGCAGTAAGTTTGCTGAGCAGAGGGAGGCGCTGTCTCCTCATCGCAAAGCAGAAGGCTCACTTCACTGAGACTGGAGCCCGTCTGTGATTAAACCAGAGAAAAAAAGAAAAAAAAAAAGAAGAAAAAAAAAGAAAAGGTGGCTGTGCAGGGTTGTGTTTTGCAGATGTGAATATCTTTTGGCAGACCCTGTTTCAGCTCATTGATGGGGCTGTCCAGAACATTTGCATTTTACACTTTCTCAGGGATGCTGGCATCTGGAAAGCAACTTTCCAATGAAAAGAAAATGAAATAAAGATATTGTAAAGCTTCAGACAGTCTCACCTACTTCTTTGCTTCACTGATTTTGTGTACTTTTCCTTAAGGGTCATAATGATCTTATACTCAGGTGTTATAACTGGACAATATTTTAAATGTGACTAAACAAAACTTTACCAATACTTTTTCAATATATGTGTAATGTGAAAGGGGCCACTCATATTACTGAACCTGAAGAGATGTATTAGTCTACTGGAAATTTCTTGGATCCAGTAATGTTTGTGTGAATTTTTATGATTGAAATATGGATGAAACTCAACTTGGTTGCTAAGAATTGCTTGTTGGGCAAATTGCATAATTAGCATAATTAGCTGAATATCACTTAAGAAAATCAAAACTTTTTTATTTTATTGTTAGTGTAAGTGAACATGTATGGCGCATATGTTTATTCATTTATAAGCAGTCTGATAAGAAACTTTATTGGGTTTATCTTTGTAGTTGTTAAACCTTTACTATACTTTTGTTGATTTCTACATAGATCATTATGCATTTATGAACAGTTAACTATGCACTTTTTTTTTAACAATTAGCTGTATATTTTGTGGGCACTGATTCTTAAGTGTGAACAATTCTTATTCAGGTCAATTAATCCTTTATTAAACACTTATTAACAGTTAAATTTGAGGGCACTGAATCTAAAGTGTGAACAATGCTTATTAAGATCAATTAATTATTTATTATGCACTTGTTAGCAGTTTCCCATGTTTATTTTGAATTTTTACTAATTATTACTATTTTCAGGCCTTTTTACTCTACTAAGAACTGCTAATAAATGCATAATTAAGTAGATAGTAATCTTAATAAAGCAACAATAAAAGCTTAGTCAAGATTTTTTAAAGCTAGATTTTAACAATGACAAAATAGGTAACTTAATTAAACTCAATAAATGTGTTTGTAACAAACGAGAAACTCACGTGAGACTTTTATTAATATTCTTAAGCAGTCTATAAACTGATAACAAGATTCTTATAAGCCCCCGAACTAACACATGAACAACGCCAACTCAACCTCCCCAACAGTCTGTTACAAACGTACCTTCAGTGACTCTCTCAGTCCAAATCAGCCCAGCAGTTCACTTCAGCTCACTTCAGTTCCAACAACCAACACAGAAGAAAAAAAATACCATCCTGTCACCGTCCTCTGGCTCTGGTGACTGGACATGTCCAATGAAGCTGCTAGACAGAGCGCCCATGTTTCAGGTTGTTTTCAGATCATAGTGGTGTTTGAGACTGAGACAACGGAGCAGAAACGACACGAGTGTTTTTCATGATTTTGATACTTAATTTTATATACTTAGTGACTTTTTTAGTCATTCAAGTTTGGCTGGGTGCTCAATAACATGTTTCTGTGATGTAATAAACTCAGAACACACATTTATTGTTGCTTTACAGTAAACAGTATACAGACAATCGTATGACTGAACTCTTCCAAACTTTTATGAACACAGACATGCCATGGGAATTACAAAATAAAGGTGTGTCTTAAAGATGACGATATAGATTGATCTTTCCACTTTGCATCAGTCATATCTGATCATTGAATGTTGAATCAATATATCAATCCAGATCAATGTATCCTTTATACCGTACCTGTTGAGGTGTGGAGTGATACAGATTCAAACCTCAGACAGATATTTTTATTTCAGCTTTGGGTTTTCGTGACCTATACACCTTACACTCCTCAAAAAAAGGGTTCCAAAAGGGTTCTTCTTGAAGGGCTGAGGTTCTCCCCAGAACCATTTGCCTCTGAAGAACCTTTTCTTGAAGAAAGAGTTTGTCAAGGGTTCTTTGTAAGACTAAGGGTTCCATTAAGAACCCTTTTCATTCATAGAACTCTTTTTGATTCTTAAGAATTGTTGAAATCCTTTAAGAACTATTTCGTCGAGGGTTTGTAGGTGGTTCTTTGTACCAAAACATCAAGGGGTTCTTGATAGGACCCCTCGGGTTGTTTCTAGATAACACCCTTGGAATATAAAAGGATTCTCAGGAGAACCCCCTGGGTGTGTTCTAGATAAAACCCTGAGAATATAAAATAGTTCAGAGTAGAAGCCCCATGTTGTAGGTTCTAAATAAAACCCTTGGGATGCAAAAATGTCCTTGATAGGAACCCCCCATGAGGGTTCTAAATAAAAACCACTGCAATTTTCTCTGTGAAAAATCTTCCTGGTGGGTTCTAGATAAAATTGGCAGAATTTAAAAAGGTTCTCAGTAGAATCCCCTGGGTGAGCTCTTGTTAGCACCCCGAAGGTGGAAAGGTCCTTGATGGAACAATGAGGGAGGGTTCTTGGTTGAACCATTTCACCACAGAAAGGCTCTCTGTCGAACCTCTCATTGTGGTTCTGGGTGGAACCTTTCAAAGATGGTAAAACCCTTCATGTTGGGTTCTAAGTAGAACTCTCTGAAAGTGATCCAAGTTGCACCTTTAGAAAAGCTTCTACCAGTAACCATTAAATGATTCTCCTGTCAGGACAAGCCAAAGAACCCTTTATGGTTCTAGTTAGCACCTTTATTTCTAAGAGCATGTGTTTCTATATGAGAGAATCAGTGTTTAATCAGCTCTCTGTTCACACTGTGGTAACAGCTTACCTTCACAACATGTCACATTTCAGGAGGTTCTTTCTGACACCTGTGAACTTTCTGTTCCACCAGTGGGGGAAGAAACTCATCACCTCTGAGGCGATAAACGAGTACTGAGTAGTCAGTTACTGAGTACTGAGTACTCAGTTACAGTTCCTGAGTAAAGCTCACGCAGCCATCCACGCTGTCTGTGGTGTGTGAGCAGCAGATGACGAGGCGCGCAGACTGAGATCCTCACGCACCAGCGGCCGGTTTAAAGCCGCAGGATTTGGATTAAATAGCTTGTGAGAGAGCCGATGAGCCTTGAGCGCGGGAGGGAGGGAGGGAGGGAACTAAGGGGCTGATTTTTATCTTTTACCGGATCGAGAAGGGGAGGAGGCACGGAGAATGAGTTATTCTTGTAGCAGCAGCGGCGGCGGCGGCAGCACAGAGCCTGTTTGCTGTACGGCGGTTCAGCCAGCGCGCAACTAAAAAAGGCTGCGACGCAACTAAATCTGCTCCTGCGGCGACGACGCCGAGAGCACCAGAGACTAGAGACCTCAGATCCTGTCAGGTTGCACAGCGAACAGCCCTCTTTCTGTTGGACATGAAAGTGCAGCAAGGCTGCAACTCAGCAGACATGGGGATCCCGGTTACTACTGAAGAAGAACTGCGCAGAAATACCGTAATAACGCCCGAGGATGTGCTGGGGCTACAGAAGATCACCAAGAGTAAGTAACCTGCTACTGTAATTGGCACGATGGGAAGAGTAGTTAAAGCATTATACAGTTAGAGGAGATTAGTGAGACCCATCTGCTGCTGATTCCTTCCTCTTACTGTCTTTCTGAATGTAATTAACATATTCCCTGATTCCATGCGTAAATGTACTGGTTTTATTTGGCAATGTCGAGGAACTACACACAGATACCATGGACAGCGACACAGTCAGTCTCCATAGCTTTAAATAAGACTTTTAACCAGTGTCTATTACAGTCAGTGAGCAGTTATAGCTCAGTTACTATTATGTATTACTGGATGAAGCAAGCAGCGTGTTCAGTTTCCCTTTTAGTAGTAGTAAAGTGTGTGTTTGTAGGTGTTTGGATAATTGTAGGTGCACAGTGTGCAGAGAGAGCAGGTAGTGACTGTACTTCCTGGTGTGCTCCTTAAATCCTGCTGAAGAGAATCTGGCTCTTACTACATCCTCACCTCAAGACACCTGTGGCTCTGAGCTAACAGGTGGCCAGAGATGAGATCTGCTGATTATAGCTCGTCACAGACAGTCAGCTGGAACAAAGACAAGAGAAGAGTACTATCAGCCTGTTGTCTGACACATTATGGAAACTTTTTTCCATTTTTATGACATGAAAACAGGCCAGAGCAGACTGGTGAAGGCAGGGCTGGGTTACTTTAAAAAATGTGTTCTGATACAGTTACTAATTACCTGTTAAAAAAAATAGTCAGTAACCTAATCCAAGTATCAGAATGTTAAAGTAATGTAACTTGATTACTTTCCGTCACCTCAATAATACCAAAAATAGTGAAATCGTTCAGCCTAATGTTTTAAATTTGTTATGGTCCCAACATGTTTTTCATCGGTAGCAGTAGTAGTTATTAAGAGGCTAGCAGGCTAATTGGATTTGTTTAACTAACATTAGTGGTTGGTCTGTGTAGCTAATGTTAGCAGTTGTTATGTGTAGCTAACGTCACTGAGTGGTGTTTGCAACTAACATTAGTGGTTGGTGTGTGTAGCTAATGTTAGAAGTTGTTCTCTGTAGCTAATGTTAATGGTTGGTCAGTATAGCTAATGTCAGTGGTTGTTCTGTAGGGCTAATGTTATAGGTTGTTCTGTGTAGCTAAAGTTAGCAGTTGGTTGCTGTAGCTAACATTTGTGGTTGGTCTGTGTAACTTGGTCTGTGTAACTAACATTAGTGGTTGGTCAGTGTAGCTAATGTTAGTGGTTGGACTTGTAAGTTACGTTAGTCTAGTAAGTTACGTTAGTCTAACGTTAGACGTTGTTCTGTGTAGCTAACATTAGCGGTTGGTCTGTGTTGCTAACGTTATAAGTTGTTCTGTGTAGCTAGCTAATATTAGTGGTTGGTCTGTGTAGCTAACATAGTTGGTGTTACCTGAAAATTAGATGTTGAATTCTTGAATGATGACAGTATTTTCACAGCTGAAGGAATATCGGTCACTGTAATGTGATACTGTTCCTCTTTTCCGATTTAATGACAAAATGTTAAATCTCCACCCAGTTAAGCATTTTATTATTAGAGAAGATGATAATCAACTAACTGTAGGTGTCACTCAAACCAGAGTGGTGCTGTGAGACTCTGTAATCTGATTACATCATTCAGTTCTGTAACTGTAACGGAATACAGTTACCTTCTCCTGATTACATAATCCCATTACATGCAATGCATTGCTCTCCAAGCCTGCTCATAGTACTGCGTAATATCTCACACTGTCACTTGGATTACTTCTTTTTTACTGACGGAACTTTTGTTGAGCAACATGTTGCTGTTGTGACTGTGAATGGATGAAATGGTCTGAAAAAAGCCTGCCGTTATCATGGCCAAAAAAATTGAAGAAAAAAGACAAATAATAATGCTGTCAGTCAAATTCATCTTAAACTGAAACATTTTGTCTGGTTTTTTTTTGGGCAAATATGAGTGTAGGGAGGTGAAGAGAGTCTGTAAATTGCACAAATCCGCACAAAAAGTGTAATTGGCCCCTCCTGACCCCTTTCTGCTCTGTGCTCCAGTTGAGCAAGCTTGGTACCTCAGCCATCTTTCTCTTTTCCCGTTTACTGTAGCCCACTTAGGGTTAGGCAATATGGCCCCAAAAATAATAGCACAAAAAAGCAGTGTTTTTATTTCCATCATCACAACATGCTACTCAGTGTCACTTTGGTTGGGAAAATGTAAACTTTCTTCAGATTTAGAGCAGAATCCGACCTGGTGGCAGGCATAAAGAATAACTAGAAATAATGACATGCTTCTCATGACTAAAACCAATACGATAACTGACAATTTCACGTTTCTATTTTAAAAAGAAATTCATGTAACAGGTAGTTTCTGCACATCTGAGGGTTGGAAAGGCAGAGAAGAAATGTTAGTTTGTCTAGTAAAGTACAACATAAAACTTGTTAGCAGAGCCAATATTTATTGGCTAATATACGCCGATCTAGACCAGTGTAGCCGGGTAAGCCAATATCAGCTGATCATTTTTTGGCCCCAGTATTTATTGCGCATCCCTTCCATGATGCTTCAGTTATAATGGTACGCTGTAACATATTTGATTTTAATCTAAAAATGGAGCTCCCAGTACTTCAGATATTGCACTTGGCCATATTGATATTTTGTTAATATTTTGATAAATTGTTCAGCCCTACACAAAATACCCACATTGGATCATCGTCACTACAGACTGAAACCTGCTTTCACTGTCATATTGATTGATTGGCCCTTTAATGAAATCATAACATGAAACTAAAGAAGCCAATAAATCAGTTAGTTGTCACTGTTTTCTGATGCTGTAAAAGGCTGATCTCCATTCATTTTTATTAATTAATGATTATAGCTGTGATTAACAGCGAAGTTAAGAAGAACCGCTCAAAATTTTAGCACAACCTCTGTGCTCCGATCTCCTCTCAGACCATCACATCTGCTCTCATTTGGAGAAGCAACACCAGAGCTCCGTCAGTGCAATTATACCTAAATCACTCATGATGGTGCGGTAATCTCCGCTCTCCATTGACATCTAAATAATCTGGATTATGTCAGGAGGGCTTTACCGCTGCATTCTGCAATGACGTGATACACCTCAGGTAATTAAAGGCCAAGTGTTAGTGAGTTTGTTTACATTGTGGATGTCAGATTAGAAACGTAGCCATTCATTTTTCTGGCTTTACACAGCTGTAAGCTGTCATAGAAACATGTAATATGTGTAATATCCGCTGAAAAAAGATACTTTTCCAAACTGCCAACAATGAAAATTCTGTTAATTTAAACCATAGCAGGATGAGATTTATTTGAGATTGAATTGCTGATGTTGAGTCTCTTCCATGATTCCCGTTAAGTGAAGAGAACAAATTTCTCCCCAATCATTTTAAAGACAGACAATACAATAAAAAGACTGCACCACGGCAGAGATAACCACAGTGTGCCGCGCAATTCAGGCAATCATTTTCTGCTGCAAGAGAAAGAAAATCGCAGTTGGAAAAGAGGAAAGCAGAAAATGCCTCGCCCTACAGTGGAAATGACTTTTCCAGTTGTGCTTTTGGGAGGTAAATGCCACCATTTTGGGGCAGCCCAGCTCCAGTCTGTCACGGTGGTTCAGTGCTGATAAGCGAGGCACGGCGCCTCATTGTCACGCAGGCGGAGAGGAGGAAGAAATATAATCCAGACAGCAGAGAGAGCGCCGCTGTGATGTGAGAAATGACACATTATCAGTTTACTGTTTACATGATGGTTGATTTATAATCAACAGATAAATCAAAATACTACTGAATAAATGTGACGTTTAGAATTTGCATTTAATTTTCTTCTAATAACAAAAAATGTTAATAATTACTGATGGACAACTGAAGGGTACATAGAATTATCTTTGGTCTTAATCAACATATATTTTTAAAGAAACACCCACTTTTAAGTCACATTTTCGCAATTTTTTCAACCACTTTATTTTGAAATAGTTCTTCAGTGCTCTGTTGTGCACTTTCCCCTCATCCACCATGTCTAATGGAGGTTTCCATGTAAGAGCACTGGAGTCAGAGCAAGACTGACCTAGAGAGGATTTTTCAGAAAATGTTCTTTAGACTGGGTTGCACCAAAAAAGATTAATTTAACTTTATCGGAGCAAAACTAGGTTTAAAATGATTAAATCCAGGTTTAAACGCAGAGGTCTATTGCACAATTAAATAACTAATCTCAGTTTAGTAAGTAAAAGTTTATTGTAAACAGTAGTTAATTACTGTTACTGTAAACAGTAATTAAATAGAGTTTAATCCATATGAATATGCTTTCTCACCAAAATGAAAGGTTTACAAAACATAAGCTACATTGCTTTCTATCTAGCTAAAAAGGTTAACAGAACGTAGCTACATTTTGTCTAGCTAGGCAAAAAGGTTAACTAAGCATTAGCTGTGTTGTTTGTTAGCTAGCTAAAAAGGTTAACGAAACGTTGGCTACATAGTTTGCTACCTAGCTAAAAAGGTTAACTAAGCATTAGCTATATTGTTTGCTAGCCAGCAAAAAAATTAACAAAACATTAGCTACATTGTTTGCCACATAGCTAAACAGGTTAACAAAATTTTAGCTACATTGTTTGCTATCTTGCCAAAAAGGTTAGCTAGCTTCGTTAAGCTGTGAGGATTCTCAGTCATCCAGGTCATGGTTATTGTGGGTTGCTTAGGTTCTTGAAGGCATTTCGCCTTTCATCCAAGAATCAATTATCTGCACAAATTAAAGGCCATGTGACTTGAGAGTGATCCTTACCGAAGACACAGTGGTTCATGGACATTGACTTCTGGTAATTTCTGGAGTGGCCCAGTGTCCAAGACAACATGCTAAAGAGCCCTTCAGAGTGCCCTTGCAGTGGGTTAAATGTCCTAAAGTGCCCTCTAGAGTGCACTTTCAGGAGACAAACTGTGATAAAGTGCATGATGATGATGATTTCATTTTTTCACCCCTGCCCCTCAGACAGTCAGAGTCCATCCTTGTCTGGAAATTTATCACAGCTGCAATGTATTTTATCTTTTGTTGCGATGATTGTGAAGAAAAAGTAGAAATACTGCGCTCACATTAAGTAGTCACCACAAATGTGCACATGCATGTATTTGATTGGCCAACGCAGCGCTTCGCCACATGACTTAGCATTGGAGCTACTCTATACTTATATTATCATTCAGCTTAAACCAATCTCAGTTGTCTTAGGTGGCGCAAAGCTCAGGATGCGGTGACAGTGCCCCCGCAAAATAATGTCAGGGGGAACTCGTTTTGGTGGAACATTTGCACATGGGGAGCTGCCATGTTGTTTACTTTTGTACTGTTAGCGATCCAGGTGGTAGCTTCTTCTTTTCAGCGTGCAGATTGCTAGTTCAGAGGTTGTTTTTGTTTCCCATAGCGACAGGGATTTTAAAAACGATAACACACAGATGCCGCCTGAAATAGGCGACCAGTGGCGAGCTTATACTCACAGCTTACACCCGGTGAATCAGATTATGTTGCAGCAAAAGTTGAGCATGGTTCAACTTGAATTTAAGTCCTTTTAATACAAAATTCCTTCTTTGTGTTTCCTCTGATACTGTTTCCATGCTGAGCCGCAGTGAAGGGACGCTGACACCATGTAGGAGTTTTGAACTAAAACGTCTGTTATGTTGGAAGATGATCACTCAGTGTGACTACATATGAATGTCAGATAAACTTTTTAGCAAAAAAACACAAACACTGAATTTTGCTCCCCGTCACTCCCATTAGAAGTACTGGTATCTCCTCATGTCCAGAGTGAACGGGAGGAACAACCTCTTTCGATGTCCTTATGGGCACCTGACTACTGTTTTAAGACACACCTATCTTGTAATGTGCACAAAAAGCACACAGCTACACATTGAAGGGCAGAGAAGATGATAGCTGTCATCCAACATCTAAAGGCAAAGATGTTTATATCTGTTCTAAATGGTTACACAAAGGTTGTCTGAGAGGCCTGCCGACACGAGATAATGGTGCTCACTTTGCTTGTCAGAGGCATTCACCGTGTTGCACTCAGGTGTGCACATGAACAGTGAAGGAAGAGTGTAAAGTGAGAAAAGAGATCTTGAGAGAGAGAGACGTCTGAGTCCTGCCGCTTCATAAAGTGGATGTGTCGGGTGCTGCTCGTCGATCTGACAAGAACTTTGATTAAAGGTATACTGACGCCTTTAAGTGTTCATCAAAGCCTAACCATAAAAATCATTTATGTTTTATATTCTGTACCAGAGCTGCAACACTTTACTGATGATAAATTGATCATTAATCGACTATTAATTGTCAACAGATTAATCATTACAGGAAAGACTTGAAAAATAAGTCCAAACATGGGGAGACCACGGATTGACAAGACTGTGACAAGATTAATTAATTGATTAATTGAGAAAATAATCAACAGATTAGGGTAATGAAAACAATAGTTAGTTGTAACCCTATTTTGTACCTGATCTGTCCCACATTTGTATAAATAATAAGTCATAAAAATTAACTGCCTCTGGAAGGCAGCTGTTCTGTAGTCTGAAGGGGCGGCAGCAGATACTTCCGTATCTCTTGGCAATGGCAGCAGAGTGAACAGGTTGTGATAGGGTGGTTTTTATCTTTTAGTATCTTCTCACTTCCTCCTTTTTTCAGCACCACTGGGGCAGCTTTGCTCCATTTTGTCTCCATTCAGTCTGGACACCACGCCGTGCTGTTTGTTTTAATGAGTCGACCACTGTCTTCTTAATTAATTAATTTCTGCAGATACACATCATCGATCATGGAATAGTGGGGCGGCACTGAGACACTGGTGAATTAAGAATTCTGATGCCATTTTAGCTGACAGAGTTTTAGAAAGACAAAATTACAAAAAGTTAAAAAAAAAAACTTTTTGAGACATAAATTTCTGGGGCGTTTTATGGGGCCCTTGGTAGCTTGGGGCCTAAAATAATAGCTGATCTTTGTTTTTTTTGCTAGATCTCATTAAAGTTTATTTCTTATAAAAGAGTCTGTAACAGCCTTATAAAGACTAGATACAGACAAATCAAAGAAAGAGACCTTGAAAAAGTAAAAACAAAATTGGGATTATTGTATTGTAGGATGTAGAAGTTTCACCACTCTTGGTGTTTTTGACTCAAAGGATCTACATCGCCGTGTGATTTTGCCTCATCCAGATGATTTACTAACAGTCTGGTTCCTTTTACACTAATGGGTGATCAATTATTTGGCCTTAATAAGTCTGGGACACAGAGCGGTGCTTTATCCACGTCGGGCGGGATTTCCACTCTGTGATGTCTGCCAACACAATGGATACAGCTTTAATTAAAATTGATTGGTGCTGCCGGTTCTTAATCTCCCGTGCACAGCTGTCACAAGGTTGCTCTTTCAGAGTGATTTGACATGGAGAGAGACGGCGCGTTGCGCCCACATCAGCTATCAACACAGGTTGATGCTTGTGCCTGGTCGCCTTACACTCTGGATCAGACACTTGTTGCCGGATTCAGGATCATGTTAAGTCAGATTTTAAAAAGTTGAAGGTGCATTATGTAAGAGTGTACTGTCCTGTAGCCCAGAATCAGTGTGTCAGAGTTTGATGGTGGGTGTTATTGATCAATCCAATAACTCAAGCTACATTTACATGCAGCCTAATATTCCAATGCTCCATATAAACACCTCAATCAGAATAAACAGACACAAACTGATTTCAGTCAGTTCCAGAGGAGTTGTTTAAACCTTTTCATAAACCAGTCAAAATTAAAATTGTATCATATAAACAATTTAACCAGATTATTTTCTGGCTGCGTTCTTCGTAATCTGACGTAAATGTGCAGGTGCTTCCGAGCTGAACTGGACCTTTACGGACAGTTTGTTCTTAAAGAACTGAATTTTATTGGACGCTTAGACGTTAGGAAAGTAAGAACCCGCTGATCAAAGATATGTCCAAAAGACGTCTTTTCAACATATGAAAAGACGTCTCTCGAGGAGCCGGAATGAAAGTTTTTATGATGTCTTTTTGTCTTCAATGTTGACATTCATAGAGGCATGAAAGTCACTTTTTTGCAAATAACAAATAACAACAAAATATTAAGTTTAAAGTTACAAGGAACTTTCATATTGTGTTGATTTTGGAGGCCCCTCTGGACAAAAGTGTTGGTATTTCCTCCATTAAAACCAGAAAATATCATGTTTAAAAAAAATTATGATCTCCTTTGCTTTTGTAGGTCACATAGAGGCATCGGTATTAAATTGGCACCGTTACGTACATTCAACAGTTAAATCACAAATAAAAAATGTTTCATTCATCACATGTTGATTTCCTGCACCTGTCTTGCAAGTCGACAGACGTCCAAAAACCTCTTAGTCACAGCGTCCAGATATTAAACCTGAACGGACACAATATAGACACGATCTGCATGTCTGGCAGATGTCTCATCTTTGCTGGAAAATCATCTATTCAGATAAGCCCAGGTTGTGTTGTTAAAACGTGCTGAAAAAGCACTGCTACACAACAACATCATTTCACCAAGTTTTGTATTAAAAACCTCTCAGCAGTTTGAAATGGCATCATGTCCTTTGTGATATCAGTGTTTTCACTGGCAAAAACAAACCCATGTTGTTTCTGTGTCAGTACATACTGTGAGTTTTTTTCAAAGAGCGGTAGTCAGTCACGGTTATCTCGATAATTAAGAGTTGAAGCAGTAATTTTATCACAGATTATCATTTAATCTTCACACCAGTCCACAAAAATTCATGCATGACTGCCGCATCATCCGAAAGTTTTGCGTCCATTTCTGATCATAAAATTGTAGAAGTAAGCCTGCAGTTCTCTCCCTCAAGGCAGAAGCAGTGAAGTCACACATCACCAGATTCCTCACTTCTTCATTGTGCTCACCTTCTCCCCTTCATTACTTCCAGCAGGAGTGGGTACGCGTAGTTATCGAACTGTTGCTTGATGAAGCGCAAACGCAATGACGGCAGCGACTGCGCTGAGCAGACGACAGACATCCATCCTCAGGGAGCTGATCAAACACGTGCCGAGGACAGATCGCTGCATGGGTTGGTGCTGAAAGGTAGCTGTTGAGGAAGATGAAATGCATGTTGTATTCATCACTTTTGCACATGTCGCACAGCTGTTCCCATTTTTGTAAACAGTTGACCCAAAATCTTCAGTTAGAATTTTTTTTTTCAATCAGAATGAAAGGGAAGTGTACCGCAGTTTGATGGCTAGTGCTTTTATTTCTGTCTTTAAAATGAATCTGCTGGATAATTAGCCACTTCTTTTCCAGTTTTGGTACTAAATCATTAGTTCAGACCAACATGCAGAGAAGCCTAGAAGACCCCCTCAGTAGCAATAAGAGGTGAATGATCCTAAAGACCTTTGTTGCTGCTGGAGGACAGGTGTCACATGTTCACTGGTGAAACACTCGGCTTGTAATCTGTGAAACTTGTCTCTGTAGAAATCAGAAACACAGAGAGAAGCAGCGGCAATTCTCCAGTCAGATGTTCCCTCTCTGCCACTGCGTGCCGGATCATGGATGATATAACTCTTACATGCCGCAAGTAGATTTTCAGTGGCTTGCACATGATAACTACAGCACGTCAGGCAACAGGCTTTCCATAAGAACATAATTACGATCTGAGCTAAACATGGCTGCAGTGTCTTAACCAGATGTTCCCAACATTTTTGGCTCATGATCCCATAAAACAAGGCAATGGCTACTTGTTGCCATCCTCACTGGATCCATATGTCTGTGAGTTATGACCACATCAATTAAAGAGTGATTAGAGGAAAATCTGAAAAAGCACAAAAGCATGTTTTTTAATAGGGGTGGGCATTTTGGCAAAAATCTATTACAGTATATGTAATTTTATATATAACAAAATAGAATTTGTTCTGTGAATTTAATTAAAAATAGTTGGAGCTTCCAGCTGCTTCACGAGACAACACTTGTGTTAAAAAGACTCAAACAGTAAAACTAATATTCTAAAAAAATAGAAGCTTTAAGGTTATATCCAACCATGTCCACATGACAGAAATCACACCTGCTTCAGTAACAAGTTAGCTGGGATTCCTCCTGCTCTGTATTTACAGTTTCACTTCCTCCTCCTCCTATGTTTTCTTGTCATTCTCTTCCTCTGCAGAGGTTGGCAAACCAGTGTTAAGAATCACCGCCACCAACTGTCACTCTCATGTGAGAGTGTGGTAAACAGCCCTGCTGATCAACTTGCGAGATTATGCAAGAATCACAAGATCACGCAAGAATCCACAATAGAGCAGAGGCTAGGGCTGTGACGGTATGGATTTTTTATTACCGCGGTGCAAAAGCAACATATTCCCATGGGATGGCGGTTGAGGGTGACTGCCTTAATGATTATGATTTATCAGACTTTATTGAAGCATACTGTCATAAGCGTAGTGTAGCTCCACAAAGGAACAGGGCAGTGAGTAAGTGTGTGTAGCAGACTGCCGGACAGAAACTTAAACTTAGAAATAAGTTGCCATGGTGGCAGTAAATGTACAGTTCAGGTTACGGTGTGTCAGTAAATAAATGCTGCAGCTTCTCAAGACCAAGAAAAGTCTCATCTGTTATTTCCAAGTTGCTGAAAAAGTGACGGGGTTAGCTCTGACGTAAGCAGAGTTGGAAAGGCTGATGCTAATGCTAATGCTAACACTAGCGTTGGACCTTTACACAAGTGGGATCAAATCCTTTTCGCCATTTCAACTTTGTAACCCAGCCTTGAACAACGGCGTCTTTTTGTGATACATGGTAAAATGAATCCATAATAATAAATCCAACACCGAATGTTTTCTGTAGTTATTTATCCATTTTACCGCTCTTGAAAACAGTTGTTGTTAGCATGTTGTTTGCCATCCACTGGAAATCCCAAGATGCCTTGTGCTCCTGTCTTGTCAACCAAACAAAATTTGCAGGCCTGACTGTAATGAGCTCAACCCCCGGTAGACATCACATGACAGCAGTATTTATTTATTTAGAGGTTATCATCACAGCCCTAGCAGAGACACTAAGGAATAGCTCCCACACTGGGACACATTTCTATTATTGCACAGTATATACTGTAATATCGCCCGGCCCTATTTTTTTAATGCTTTCTATTAATACTCTTGCATTTTATATTCATCTTATGGCCCCTTTGGTGGGTCCTGACCCCACTGGTCTAGACCATGACCTCTAGGACATCTTGTAGAAAAAACATGTCTAAACACTCCTATAAAGGCTGCTGTGAAAATGGTCTAAATCTCATGTTCTATTCATGTATGACTGCTGCAGTTTAGCTGAGACGGTGAATGTCCTACCTTCTCCTGATTGGATGAAGTTTCTGAAAGATCTAAATCAGATTAAACAGGGATGATCCTGAAGAGAACGCAGCCAACCTCATTCTCTATTTTAGCTATTTTGCTGTAGAGCTGGCAGCCTGTACTTATCATTTTAAAAGTTTTATAACTTTATCTATACATGTAAGAATCCTATGTGGAAAATTATAAACCAAGCAGACTTACATGAGGGAACATTTGGTCTCATGGATAAGAATTACCTTATAAAAGTAGGAATCAATTTAAATAAAATAAGTGGTTGTTTTATTCCAACTCTGGCTTCATTTTCTTTTGAGTGCACAAAAGCAAAAGCTGCAGTTGCTTCCAATAACCTGTTGTGCAAATGAGTGACATGTTGAGCACATGGACGGGCAATAATAGCGTAAATCGCACATTCACATTTCTTTTCATGGTGACTTTTCAGAAATCATCAGGAAACATGCTAAGTTGAAATAATAATTTCTCAGACAACAGCACTTCAACAGGCCCATATTCTTTGTTTGTTCATTTCTCATTAATTTGAGGTCAAATCAATGCCAAACATTTGCCAAATGAGTAAGTGTCTGTTTATGAGTTGTAATAAATCATTATAATCTTTTAGAATGAGTGGATGTTTATAACGGTTAAATTGAGCGATATGTTAATGAAGTCTGGCAGTAGCAGCCACTGAACTCCAACTCGAGAGTGTGTATTTTCAGAGCAGTGGGCTTTTGTTTTCAGGATAACAGGCTAAGCTTTACTTTGACAGTTATTAACAGCTGTTCATCTCACAGTGTACGACTCCTCGTTGCTTGTTATTGTCAAATTATAATTTGTACTCGTCTTGTGCCCCTGCAGTGTTCCTGCGGCCTGCCTGAGCTTCCTCAAGTCTTGGGTGGAGGGGACGGGGCAAAACGACTCACTTCAACCATAGATCGTATATTAAATAGGATTTCAACCTATTTAATATACCGTCTATGGCTCCAACTCAGTATTTGTACTACTTGTTCCTTTAACTCGCAAACATGACATCATTCTACTGATTGCCTGATCTGTATTAATTTCCTTCAGAATAACTTTGTTGCAGATCTTTTATTTATCATTTAATTTTATAAGTAAACTGTTCAGTTAAACAAATATTTTGTGTAGTTCATCATGAAATTCCTGTTGTATGGAGCTCTAATTTAAATGATGCCCTCTTATGCGCGTCTTTCTGGGTACAAATTGTCCTCCGGGTTCTTATCACAGCCAGACCCTAAATGCAACTGTGAGCAGTCACAGTGTGTGTGTATGTGTCTGGGGAGAAAGAGGTTAGATCATATTCTGAGATGAAGTGGTGTCAAGGGGTTCACCTGAAGAACAAACACTTCTTGGTGAGCTACTGATGCTTTCATGGATGGTCTGCAAGACAGCATGTATGTCCAGGTTGTTACTATCTTGTCTTGATTGTTTTTACACGTACTTGAAACTAAATCTCCTTCATCTGTGGAGAACGTTTTATTCTTAACTTTTCCAGTTTTCACAAACGTGATTTTCCAATTTAAAATCATCTTATCGATGAATGAAAATGTGTGAGATTTGAGGACATATGGTATTTGCGGTGTGGTCGAATGTTTTCCTGGCTTGACCCTTGAGAGCTGATTTCTGGAAGCAATGAGCACAAAGTGACATGAAACCGAGTTCAGTTCAACAATCTTGAAGAAGATAAGAAGAGGAATCTATACAAGCAATGTGTGTGAAGTTTGAGATGAGAAAGCAGTACATAGAAACATGGAGTTAGTCATAAGATGTCAAGATGAGTTAGAAAACAGATGGGATGAGCGGGGGATAGAAACAGCTTGTGCGGACATGAGTCAAGGTCGGATAGAAAGGCTACGTTCAGGGTTCAGAGTGATGAGAATGAATGGAACAGTGAGAGAAAAAGATATTTCACAACACAGTGAGTTACAGTCATGCTACATGAGAAGATTGCGACCACTTTCATGTTAGCATTGTAGACATAAAACTTCAGCCAACAACCGGTAAGCTTAACTTAGCATAAAGACTCGAAACAAGCCTGGCTCTGTCAGAAAGTAACAATACCACTTGTCAGCACTTCTAAAGTGCACTAATTACTAAATAAACAAGACAGAAAATGGTAGCTTGTGAGCTTTAGAGGTTGCTGGTTAGCTTTGCTAGCTGTTTCCAGTCTTTATACTAAACCAAGCTAACCTATCATTGGCTGTTGCTTGGTATTTACCATATACTTTTGAGAGTGGTATCAATCTTTTCATCTAACACTTTGCTTATTTAATTAGCAAGCCGTAGAAGTGCTGATTTTGTTACCTTTAGGCAGAGGCTAGCATGCTAGCTGTGATTCTGCCTGGTGAGAATGATGTTGAACCATGAACCCATTCACAGAAAGACCAAAAAAAACTATTGCTTACTCCACCCTTTAAGCAACATTTTAACATTTAGGAAAATATACTTGGTTGCCAAGAGTTAGAGGCCTGTGGTGCCATGCCATCGTTCCAACTAGGGATTAGTCGACTATACAATTAAATGTCACCACCCTGGCTAGTTGGCACCAGAAATACTAGTCGGTTAAACTATTTATGAATATTTTATTCATGCACAATGCCAGTTAACCGTTGCCTCTATGATGTTATGCAGCCGCCCACCACTAGTTGGGGCATCAATCAGCAGCCCCTCTTGCCGTACGCCGTAAGCGCGTATGCCCCGATAGCCCAGACAACCCCTGAGGTTTATTGAACAAAGTTGGACAGATGACAGCTCGTAAAACCAGTTTGGCAGGGTTTTGATGTAGAACAAAGAAATAACATTGTATGTAGACCTTGACAGAGTAAACTGTTATAAAATCACTCAACTGGAGCAACATGTGACCACATCAAGCACAGACACGGACATTAACCTGCAAGCAGAGCAGCTGCTGCTAGCACTGCTAATGTTAGCCACACTGTGCAGCAGGCTTGTAACTGATATCAGCTCCAGGGCGTTTACCCTAGTCGTCAAGTCTGAATTAAATTTTTTGGGACAGGAACATCCCTAGTTCCAACAGCCCGTTGTTCAGAAACCCCAGTAGCCTGAAAAATGTACCATTGGACCAAAAGCCCATTATCCCAAAAACAAATGCCCATTGTGCCAAAATACACACCCTCTCTACAGCTACTAAGCCTAAAGGTTTACATTAAACATTAGATATGCATACAGCTTCTGTTTGTACTCTGCATTCATTTCTTCTGAATTTGTGCATCTTTTCTGAAAGCTTACAGATATGGACAAAATGGAGCAATACCTCCAGTGGCTGTGGGAGCAGTGTGGCAGTGTAGCAGAATAGTTCAAGCAACACATGACCACAGAACACAACAAAGAAGTTTTTAAAATCTTAGAATATTGGAAATGATGTTCGTTTTCAGTTAGCTAGTGAAAAGAATTCTCCGTATCTATTTTCATACGTAAATAAGCCTTAGCCAAAACCTAACTAACCTAATCTAAATCTAACCGCTTGGGTGATAGGGGCATGCACCAAAGGAAAACTCTCATTATTTTATTCAGATATTGGAAATTTGTCTGTAACAGTAAAATCGGAACAAGGCCAGAAAGATAACCTATTAATGTAAAGTAAACATTATCAGACGGGCAAAAGGATCCACTGCTGAGACGCTTCTGAAACAGAAGCTGTGTGGAGAAACTGTTGCGTAGAAGAGCCATGCTGGTAAAGATGACTTATTAACATGTTATTTCTTTTTTGTTTTCAATAGTGAGCAGATTTTGTTAGCTTCAGACGGACCCAGGCTATCTGTGTCCCTGCTTCCAGTCTTTATGCTAAGCTAAGCTAACCATTTCTCACCTGAACCTTCACATCTACCAAACAGATGTGAAAGCACTGATCTACTCATCTAACTCTTCACAAAAAAAAAAAAAGTCATTAAATGTATCCCTGAAATGACTTTTATGTCTTTTCTTTGCGTGATTCAGTGTCAGTCTCACCCAGGGAGCTTAGATCACAGTATCTGTCCTCATAAAACCCTCTCACAAAAAATTTATATATTTTTTTTTGCACTCGGTGATGCAGGCCGGAGACAGATAAGAGGAAAGAATCTCATCTGCATTCAGCTGCTCATAATGCAACCTCTGCATGAACCTCAGCGACTGCCAGTTTGCCTACAGGTGCTGTTAACCGAGAGACATGAAACAACCTGCCATACACAGGTGCACTGTATATCACAACGTGAACATGAAGGTGTAAGGCTAATGTCACCGGCTGCCTGCGGCTGTGGAGTATTTGAACGTGCAGACGACATAGTAAACATGTCTGCATTGTTCCCCCTCATGTTCTGGGATTAATTGAACAAAATCTCGACACAATCTCGGCACCGATTGGAGACCACGGAGTCAGATGGAAAGAATAAGGCATGTGAAGTCAATCCCTGTGGCTGAAAGTCTGTAACTCCAGGCTAATCTTGGGGATTAAGGAGCTATAAGTGGCAGCTCGCTTGCTCTTTATGAATGCCACTTTGGTGTCAGACAGGCTCTGTGTATCTGAACACAGGAACACAGCATGACTCAAGACTCGGTGCTAATTTTACCCTCTTTAGAAGGGCTGCTGCCAAATGGATCTTTTCAGGACTGTGCTCACTTTCCAGTAGACTGAAAATTATTATGTTTACCAAGAATCTTTGAGTCTATGACTTCTTTGTCTTAGCATAGATGGGACAGATTGTTAGAAACCAGACAGCAAAACCATTTGCAAGACTAAAAGCGAGAGTTAGTTACATGAAAATCACATTAAGATGTGAAATTGTGCGTTCCTCCTTAGAATATGTGTAGGAAAACCACTCAGTAATTGTGTCAGATCACCTGCAAGCAGATAAAGTATATTATAATCTGTCGTGTAAGGTTGTAATTGAAGTCACTGTTGACTCACACCCTGCATCAAATCTGCAGATCCTGCTTCCTCCCGTGCTTCAGCGTTGTTAAATCAGTCAGAAAGCGGGCCCTCAGTCTATAGGAAGAGGCCTCAGGTATACGAGGAACATGTCATTTGCATACCACTGATGCCTAACCTGAGATAGTCTGCTTTGATTCGCTGCTGCACCTTGTTGTTGCGGAGCAGCCAGGTGGATGAGGGGAAGGAGAAAGACAGGCTAATCGAGCTGGCACACTATCAGAAGGAGCGTTGCTAGGTGACAGTGTTGAAGGAAGTGAAGTGGAGCACTTCATGTGTGTGAGTGTGTGCATGTGTAGGTAAAGGAAAGACTGAGGTATGAACACGTACATTAAATCATAGTGTTTTTGGCATTTTGCACTGGAACATTTCACCCTCTGAATTTCAAGACAAGGTGATTCACGCAGGAGGGAGATTCATAGATTGTAGTCTTGCTGTCTTACCAATAATAGTAATAATGATAGCAATTATAGGAGTATGATTGGACCATAATATCAGTTATAATGGATCATTTCCTTCCAACTATATCACATCCTTTTCAAATTACTCAGAATGTCTGCAGTTTCCTTTTCACACCACAGCTACTTGAAGTACATCTGTTGGAGACGGATCAAGTCTTCAAAAGAATAGTTCAACATTTTGGGAATACTCCTAGTC